>CAJNIZ010008779.1:139910-161647 GCA_905231905.1 Symbiodinium pilosum
CAGCAGCAGCACCGGCACCAGCACCATAAGTTCTTCCACCCCTGCCAATGCTGCAACCTGCATGCAAACCCAGGACCGAACCAAGAATGCCGGAGAATGGCATGTCGATGAAGGGGTAGTCACTCTCCTTGCCGCAGCAGCTTCATGTGCTACAGGCTATGTGAACAATGGGCTCGCGTTCTCTGCTGCATGAAGATCCATCTCGGCACAGAGTGTTGACGGCTGACCTGCAGCTATACAAGGATTATATAAGGTTAGCAAAATGCTGTTTTATAATGGGGTATATGTAGGGAGATATACCTTTCGGGGTATTACCGCGATAATGGAGCATCGACTCGAAAATCAAATGGAAAATGAAGTGGAAAGTACAACACTATCTAGGGAATTATGTAGGGATATTACACCAATAATGGAGAATCAACTGTGGAAAAGAAAGCGGGATCTATAGGTGCTCACCGAATTTCCTACATTATTCCCCTAGATATTGTAGTATTGTAGTTTCCATTTCATGTTCCATTTGATTTTCGACATGATTCTGCATTGTTGCGGTAACATCCCTCTAGACCCTAAACCCGAAACTCCTAAACCCTATGCCCCATTATAATAGTCTCAGATGAGCAGTGTTTTTGGTGGTTGAACCTAGTAAGATTAAGTTCCATATATAAGATACTATACCCAAAAGGAGGAAATGATCTTACTCTATATTGGGCCACATTGGGTACCATAATATCCCCAAATAAAATACTAATCAGATGAGCCTCCCAGGCAGAACTGATCTCGGACGGGCAGTCCCACAAGATCTCCAGAAGCAAAGCTCATGGCCTCAAAGCCCATAAGGATTATATTAGCTTGGGATCTATGTTATACTCCTTGCATTCACAGAAACTACACATTATATATTACGCTTGTGTAACCCCAGCTTCTATGCCATTGCCATGTTCTTATCCATTTGATTCTCCTTTGTTGGAGTAACATCCTACATAATTCCGCATACTTTTGTAGGTCATAGTCACCGAATTTCCATCGGGACTAGGAGACCTAGATGCAAATAACGCACATCGCAGGATAGGATGACAGCATTGTGTAGCACAGTGTGAGGTCAGCATATTAATATTGGGGGTTCTCACGCGCCGGAAGCCCTAAGCAAAGGAAGAACAAAGAGGTGAGGCCCAGCATCTAAAAGGAGTCGGAGCAAGCTGTCCGAGCTTTCCATTTACAGGCTTGGATGGAGTAAGAAGATGTAAGAAGTGTGCAGAGCAAGTTCAAACAGCTACCAAGACATCGTGGAAACGGAAGTCCAACGAGACAGCGGCCACCCCCTCTCGCGCTTCGCCGTCTGCATCACTGGTGGGCCTCTCTAAAAACGTGCTCGGAGCTCCCCCAGAACAAGCAGAGCAGAATCTACCGAGAATCTCATGGCCTGTGGTATTGGTCATGTATCAGACAAGCTGCTGAGCCTGGACATCCCACAAGATCCCATAAGTCTTGGAGCTTCTGCTGAACATCTGAGGCTACTCGACCTGAGGCCGCTACCACAGGTGTCTGAGGGTACCCAGAGAAAACTGGAGCCTCTGCATTGAAGCAGCCCGACCCAGAAAATTCAGTTTGAAGGAAATTCACACAACAGGTTCCTTGTTGGAGCCTGTATCAAAGAGGACTTCGAATTTCTGCTGCCCAGCTCCCAAGGTAACCTGGCCAGACATCTTCCACAGCTTCTACGTGCCGTGCTGTTTGAAGCCAGCTACCTCCCCGTAGTAGACAGGAGATTTCGACAGACCATCCTGCAACATCTGGCGCATCTCTCAAATGGCTTCAGAAGTTGGGCCTGCATGTCCGATCCTGCGCAGGAGCCGCTACCACACAGCCTTTTAGCTGCAGCGACACCTCGGCAAACGTCCAGGGTCACAGATCTGCGACCACGAGTGAAGCACAGAAGCGGCTAAGCGCGCGACAGGATTCGCTGCCAAAGCCCCAACCGGAGAAGCAAAAACTGCAGCTGTCGCTGTCACCTTTCAATTTACCCGGTCAAGAATGCTTGTGATTGTATCCAGCTCCATTTGCAGCCACGTGCACAAAAGCGAGCATGTGCCAGATTGGAGAGGCAGGCGCTAGCCGTTGATACTTGAGCCTTGCGTCCGGAAAGCTATATCCGTGCTGGCTGCAACAGCCTCACTGATCTCACTGGCACGTAGCCACTGGATGCGAGAGCATGATTCGGCATGATGAAGAAAAATGGCGATCAGTCCAGCTGCGCAGGTTTTACGCGCGCATCGCCTGCAGGCGCTCTGAAACACATGCCGGTCCTACCAAGCTACCAAGACACAAATGGTGATGAAGATAAATACTTAGGGAAATGAGTGGAACAGCGAATCCTTTGCTTCTTGGCACTGGCGCTTTGGTTGGCAGCTTTGGCCACATCTCCGACGGTCTTGACGGAGATGCTTCTTCTAACTCTCGTGTGAGACTACGTGAAACTGAAATGCTTTGTTCTTCAAGGGGCGACCTGTCAAATCACAAACATGTCCATTGCCATGGGTACTTGCCGAAAACACCAAGGAAAAGTTGTGCCTACAGAGTCCAAGTAATTCGTTCAGCAGACCACCAACGCCAAGGCCCAAGAACCGCGCCCCGCCCCCGCACGCGCTGTGCAGTTTGGACTTTCAAGGGCAACGGTTCAGGCTGTACGTCTGTGCCTGCGGGTGAAACGAGACGGGCGCGCCTAGCGCCTCAAAGAATGATGCTCGGCATGTTCAAGTATTGCCTTAGGAAAAGTAGTGTGCCGAACACGTGTCTGCTAGAAAAATGTTGCGTGCTGTTGTGGACGTTGAAAAAGGTCTCGGTGTACCCTTCGAGTGCGCTGTGCCATGATAGGGTGGGGTGCCAAGCGAACATACTGTTGGCCAGCAATGAGGGCAAGGTGTGAATGCAGGAGCTCTTCCTAGTATCGTGCAAAATGAGAAATTTGGTCTGAAACTCCTGGATTGCGTCAAGGGCGGGGGGAAAGCAACTTTGCTGGAAAAATGGAAGCGGACTGCTAGAGTTAGCAACACCAATGTTTAAAGCTTCTCGATGAGAAGCATGCATCTATATCAGCCGATCTCCCGCCGAGACAGGGTTGAGTCTAGTAGGAGATTCAGATCACGCCAGCTGAGATCTATCAGCGGCTCATTGCAGGATGTTTTAAGTCCAGCAGCTGCAAAAAGATGTCAACTTGCTGTAATGAGGCCGTTGTCCTGACTTCGGCGGAAGGGAGCATGAAGCTCGATGCAGTGCTTGACATTCATTGACACTCAGCCGAAGCTGGATCGCGGGAAAGGATGGCCAAGGGGCAGGGCATTTCAAAGGAGTTCAGGGCATCAAGCATGGCAAGTGACCAGTGCTTGAAGCGCACTGGTTCAGCCAGTATCTGCATGGAAGTCTTGAATGTTGAATAGCCGGAGGCAGGGTCATCACAAGCGAGTAGGTCCGCTAGAGGACGGGTTACAACTTCAACAGATTCGACGCCTACTCCATGCACTGAGGTGTATGGCTTTTACAAGGATCTCTGGGGGAACCCGATGTCTCCATAGTGGATGAGGCAGCAACTAGGGACATCCTGCAAGAGCTCTCGGCCAAGGTGACACGCACGTAATCCGTGGCCACAACTCAAGACTGACCTTCACAAAGCTTGCCTCACTGCCACAGGCAGTCAAGAATCTTAAGCACCGAGATAATGCGCAAGGATCTTCTAAATCAAAGACGCAGCGCTGTCCACCTGCACGAATTCGCAACGGTCTGAGACCACCTTAAGCAGCGATTATTGGTGGAGCGGGTAGGTCTACGCATTTTGCTGCTTTCCTGACCTTTCAGGAGTGTCATGCGGAGGCAATGAGCAGCCCTGGGCAATCTTCAGCACCCGCTTGGGCCGCTTGGGTTTCAGAAGAGGAGGCTGCAACCAAAGAGCGGATCGTGGAAATTGCTGTGAGCCGCCGCGACGCAGATCCCCAAAGGGGGAGATGGAGCAAGAGTTTGCGCATAGAGCGCTTGGATGAGCCGGGCGAAACGAGTCAGTATCGTGGAGTGAGCAAGGGGCACAGCCACAAGGTCTCCGCATCATCCAGGCAGCTGTAGCACGATGAAACCCAAGGAAAGGACAAGGTCAACAGGTAATGAGGGTGAAGGAGTGGACTGACGATCGCTTTGCACGGAGCAATGTCGCTAAAGGGGAGCATGAAATGATGCCCGCAGCAGATGAGACCCAGATCAAGACCCAACCGGCGATGCAGCACTGCTTTAGCGATCTTGCATGGCTCAGATGGCCATAGGACAGCCATACAGCCTAATCAGAAGGCTTGAAATGTTTGAGGACAACCCACAAAGACTTGCAGGCCTGTGTGACTCGTAAGTAGGCAATGAAGCGCTCACAACGAAAGTCGTGCATGTGAGCAGTCATTAAGGGCCGGAGATGAGATTTCCGTATTCTTCTTGCCCTGACTTGTTGATCAGCAGTGTAGTCCCATCCATCAACTGTGCCACACAACCCCCACTTGCTGCAACGGCAAGAAAGACACATATAGTGGTTTCCATTTTTCTTTTCCATCACCTCAATATAACCCCAATATACTATATAGCTGTCCCAATATAACCCCAATACTGCCGGTCCCAGGCCTCGTCCACGCAGATGTTCTGCAGTAGGATGCCAGAGCCAGCGTCCCCTGCAATCATTTTATCATTTGGCGACACATTATAACCGTTACCACTGCTATCACTTTGCCTCTTGGTACGTAACCATTACTAGTACCATTCCTATTCCTATAACCATTTCTATCTACTATCACTACTACCACTACAAAACTATCACTACATACTACTCACTACCAGACTTCCTACTTTCTACCTACAATTGCCGTGATTACAGCCGTTACTATTCCAAGAAGAGCATGCCAGCCAGGCTGGTTCTTGGCATCTCAGGTTACCCACAAGTTCTCCCCACCGCTTCCGAGCGGGATCACTGATGCCTGCACCAAGGAAAGCCATGCTGATTCTGCAAATAGTGTACCATAGTATAATACAGTAAAATATAGCACAATATAGTATAATACAACAAAACATTGTATAATATAGTATGATCCAAGTTAGCTGCACAAGGCATGACTGATGACTGAAGGTGGCGAAAAAACTGCTTCCGGGATGAGGCCTGGAAGTTCTTAGCCAAGGGTTTGGCAACAGGCGCGTCCTGAGCAAGTCATTGTTCCGGTGCCACACCTCTCGAGCAACACCTTCCAGGATAAGATTTGGCAATCTGCCTCCATCCTCTTGGACTGCGATTCCGATTCTGGCGACCTGAGCATCTGACAGCACGGCACCTACTCTGATTCCAAGGTAAGGGGAGAATAAGCTGGTGCTGCTACAGATCCTTGCGAGGCATGGTTGAAAAACCTGAAATTAAACTTACTCACACCATGCTGCTATCTGCATTGATGTTCTTCACAAGTATGCCCCACTCAAAACCTGCCTGGGGGAGGCCACGGTCAAAAAGCTGGTGCTGAGAGTGACACGTATCCGGCTCTCCAAGGTCCGCGTCTTCGGGACCACCCGGCTCGACTTCGATTGCCACATATCCAGTAATGCCGCCTTTTAGCGTCGCGGCACGTCTTGGAGTGCGGGGGCTTTTTTTGTGCTGTGCCTGGGCCAAGAGGCATATCATGTGATCTTTGCTAGCAAGCTCTGGGGCGCGAGCTGTGTCTGCAGCCTTGCCTGACACAAGCGGCAAGGACAGCAGCAGAAATGCAAGGCGCGATTGTCAGGCTGAAAGGGTCATGCCTTGAACTGGCTGCCTCACAGCGAGCAGCAAGCTAAATTGCTCTTCCCAATTCAAGAAGGCAAGTTGCAGTGGACGAGCTGAGCCCTCAGCTTTCCTTGACGGAAGCCAAGCACGCCAAGCTGCTCTGCCTGAGGCCCGCAGCAAGCAATCGAGCAGTACCAACACCATCAACAACCATCACTGAGGATCCCACTACCTTTTTATTTTTGTCTTGCTTCCCGCCAATCACCTGGCTTGAACCTGCCAGCTGGACCCGGTAACGGGTTGCAAGAATTGTTCCTTTGACTGGCCTTCACGCCGATTGTCCTCATGCTTCCAGTTCCATATACTGTCTTAACATCTCTATAGCTCAACCAAAGGAGAGGTGGTTCCGTGGGTTAGGACTCAAAGCTTAGCTCGCCCGTGCCGCTGCAAGCTGTTCAACGTGATGGACACGCATAGCCCTCAGGAGCTTAAAAGGATACCCTCACCTTCTCTTGTCAGCCGCTCCTCAGATGCCATTCATGCAATGCACTGCCAGTTCTGTCGCTCTGATGCATGCTTGGCATGTGAACGTGCTGACCAGCATCGCTGTGCTCGTCTGTCTTGACATTGTCAACCCCGCTTTGCTCCATCTCGAAATGCTTGAGCTCCGTTTGTGCCTGAGAAACAATGTGAGTTCTGCATGTCCCCGCAGAGCCATGGCTGGCATCAAAACCTTGGCCTCCAGGGTGCGACGCCGCAAGTCCTGGATTTCCGCCTTCAGCTCCTGAGCACAAATCCATTTTTGCTCGGTCTAGCAACCGGTGTGGACCCGAGGAAACGTGTCACCCTCCCCGCCGAGCGACAAAAATCTCTGCGAAGCACCCGTCGTGCTCTTCTTGCAAAGCGCAATACTCCGCTTGAGCTGCGCTTGCAGTTTGCAAACCTCATAGGATCAGTCTTTCACATTTTACATGCTGTACTGAAAGCAAAGACCAAGCCCCCAGGCCTAGAGTGTGAGCAAATACTGCGCCCTGACTGCTCGGAAGAGTCTCCGTTTCTTCTTTGCTCCTGCCAGGCAGCGATCCAAGTTCTACGACTCTCTTCATGTAAAGAGTTGTCTAGATCATGTCAACATTTCTTGTGTCACTCCTGCCCTGCAGAAGTGCAGGCAGCGGCCTGATGATAAGGCACTGCCAGGAATGCTGCCATTTCCCTCAAGTTGTCGTACTTATCCAGGCCTGTCTTCAACACCATCATCACCGTGCTGGTTGTTGTCCGGATTGGGCGTGGGATCTGGGACCTCGAAGAAGTCTGCCTGGAAGCACAACGCGCATCTATGCTCATCCTTTTGGTCCAGCTGCTGAAGAAGGGCATTGCTGGCGTCATCATCGTCCTGCAAGTCGCTGTGACGTGCCCCACAGCAAAGTGAATCATAGTGAAAAAAAAACTGTCCGCGGAACAACTGCCGTCCTCAGTTGGTGGCTGCTTGGTTGTCGTGGTAAGCTCCTCGGCTTCAAGGATTTCAGATGCCACGCTGGCTCCCAGACACCATTTGAGGCACTGCAAGTCTGAGGACAGAGCTGCGAGAAACTCCTTGGAAGCCCAGCTTGTCTCACCGCCAAGAATTTGACATGCGCTACCGGCTGTTCATCTAAATCACGCCAGGTAGCATCGATTGGCTGGCTATCTTGCCACTCATGGATAGCCTTCGTGTCTGATTCAACATGAACAGCTTCACCTTGGCGGCAAGACAACACGAGCATACAATAGCAAATGAATCCATCTCTGCAACTGTTACATTCAACCAGTGTTGCAAGGCTCACGGGTCCAGGTCCCTTCTGGCATCCCTGGCATCAAGCTGAAGGCGCAAATTCGCACCTCGTGGGCCTCGGGGCCTACTCGAGACAGAAACAAGCGCACTGCTTGCAACGGTGTCGCAGTGCTACAGTAGCTCTTAATCCGGCCCTGCCCCAAATTGTACATTGTGGATGCAAGCCTTGCTAAGGATCAGAGTTGGTGGCCATGCCCGTGGTCGACCCCAAAGCATTGAAACCGCCCAATGCCATCTGGAAGCAGAAAACGGAAGGGTTCGGGAGTCCAGGGCTCAACTAAGAGAACTCCATCCCTTACGTCTGAGCCGCGCTTCAAAAAAAGAGACCTATCTTGGTTCCGGGCGGCGCGGGCCCTGCTTGGCCTGCACGTCATAGAACCTCCAAGGCTTGGCATTCAAACACACCACTACACTTTCTGCCGACCATGTCTGAGAATCAGGCACGATTGCGCCAGCTTCTATGCCTTCAAGAAGGAGCATGCTCGCCTCAGCTGTGTGCAGCTCACCACACACGGCAGACTTTTTTAACTCAGACTCAGATCCAGTCCATGACCAATTCCTGGCATGCATTGACAAGCATTGGCAAGTTTGAAACCTGAAAAATCATGCGTCACTCCTCGGTTGTCGATGTGAGCTGCGGCTTCTTCTGCACTGCAGACATGGCTTCTTCAATAGACATCCCTGCCAAACATCAGCTTGATTGAGCTTTCCGAAACCACTGGGTTTACACAACGGCAGTCTCCAGGCTCTGCGCGCCTGGCTAGTGCAAACCAAGTAGATAGGACGACATACTTTAACATTTCCGTCGGGCCGAGCACATTTTCATAGAACGACGGATGGGCAATTGCGTCTTGTACATGAAGCACATGTTGAAGGACAGGCGTGCGTATGCATGCGTGAAGGATGTGCCACACGGAGACAATCTCAATTTTCAATTTTGCTCTACCTTAAACCCTAACCCTAAGCCCCAAACCCTCATAGCTTGGGCCCTTGTCAGGCCTTTTGGGCTGAAACCACCCACAGACAGCAAATACAAACAGCTCAAAATCGAAGCCTCTGCTGAAATCAGGGCGTTGTGGACCAGAAACCTTGGACAATGCTGTGGGGCTATACTAGCACACCACTTAATGCTACCCGCGTTGACTGCCACGTCTAGACAGCTTCTGGGCTGCGGGCGGCTTCAATAAAGAAACTCCTGTTTAGGGCTCTTACTGGATCACTCAGAAAAGCGGGGCATTGTCTTCACATGCGGGACGGTTGTGGCTTTGGGGCGAAACCACTACCTACAATCTGGCTGGCCCTGTTGCTTCTGAACTTTAACTGGTTGAACGTGCATTATGACACAGCACGCCTACAAAGCAGCAGAAACTTTTGAATTGTCCTGACCCAGAGCACAAAGTCAGACCTCGGACGTCCGGGCACAAGCGGCAAAGACTAGGTCCAGTCGGTTGAGTACAGCTGGCTCACTGAAGCGACTGCTGTTGTTGAAGTGGCATCGTTCTTACCGAATCAGGCTTGAGAAGCTGTTCTGCTGTATGAAGTATGAAGCAATCTCTGCGAGTGCTGTGAGTGGCGTGCATTGGTACTGCCCCAGCCTCTGGAGGCTGTTTTTTGTTGGGTATAAATGGCAATGTATGTAAATACCTTTGAAAATCTGATTTGTTGCATCTGTGTCGAGTGTCGAGCCAAGCTCCTTCTGAGGCCTTCCCTGGGCATCGTTCTTGCTTGCAGGGTGCTAATTAACTGCGAATGCAGTTCCCCCCTTCCAAAGCTTCAACATAAACAGTGCTGCGGTGTTTGGCGGTTGCCTGTCGCACGTCGGGGGATTCTAACTGCTAGCCAACAGAGCTAGCCCAGCTGAAGCATGAAGCTAGGATGAGCTAGGGCCCTGGCACGAAGGAGCTGCTCCTTGCGCTAGCGTACTGTTCTGCAAGGCCGGCAGGCAACCCTTAGTTGCTCCTCATCATTTCGTGCTTGATCATTCGAGAAGCTTCTGCCTGGACAGTACATTTGCTCCAAAACGAGGCTCACCCATCTTCCGGGCCGAGCCTCGAGCATCATCTCCTTGATTGCAGCCGACAGGAATCCGAGGTAAAGAAGCCCTGGCCGCAGAGCTGACGCACCGCGCGGCACACAACGACATGTCCTGCTTTCTATTTCAAATTTTAACAGCTCAGCTTGTGCGAACTGTTTTTTCAATTGCACCGATCAAGGTTCAAGGCTTGTCAGGAAATCACTGCAAGGATCTTGAAATTCAAAGTTTTTCCCGTGCTTTCCTCTACGTCGGGCGTGGACACTAGTTCATGCGGCAACCTTCTCCATGAGGAGCCAATTGATTTTCTTCTGGTGACACTTGCCCTGACGGCATGGGCACGGCAGGAACGTGGAAGAGGCTGTTGAAGCCGGCCTTCTGGTAGCATTTAATGATTTAATGGCTGGATGGTTTCTAACACTCTGAGTTTTACCGTGACATGGCTCGAACCACTTTGTTTGGCCTCTGACTCCGCGGCTTTGATCAAACGTCCACCAAAGCCTCTGCCTTGATGGGACCGATCTACTTTGGAGTGGCAAGTTTTCTGGTGCTGGTCGCAGAACGTGGCGTTGACGTACCCGGCGATTTGTCTCGTCTCTTGAGAAACTGCAGCTAGGGTGTACTACCTATCGTACGCACCGCTGGCTAGCTGTTGATCGTCTTCGACATCTACGGGAACGTCAACTAGCTCTGCAGCATGCTTTATCTTTAGATCATTATGGCATGCAAGCTCTGCATGTAGGTGCGCATGCTCAACCGCAGACTCTCTTTCCGAGCGACGCAAGCGCTTGGTGCAGCTGTGCACAGTACTTTTCCACAAATTTCATATCGGTGATTGCAAGTCCAAACTCAGGCGGGACAATCGGCCCTGTGTCGTCCGACCCCAACTCCCAGTGTGTCAGCAAGCCTAGCTCCGAAGGAGACATTGCGGCACAGTCAGACGCCTTGCGTTTTCGACTGGTTTGCAGCATGTCCGGTTGAAACTCTTTAAGCAGCTCGTGCGCAATCTTCCCATGTGTGGAGACTGTGTGAAGCAAAGCCCCACGCTCAATCATCAGTTCAATGATTTGTCGGTGTCCTGCCCTGATAGCATCAAGTTCCGGAGTGTCTTCCCAATCTTGGAAGTTCAACTCCAAGCTAAGGTTCAGCAGGAGCTTCATCATCTCAAGATTTCCGCTTGACACCGCATAGAACAGCAGTGCTTGACTATTCTTGGTGCTCCTGCACGGCACCCTTCACCCTCTTTTTTCACAAGACTGCGCTATAGGAAGCGGGACGTATGATGGCGGCGAAACGGGGTTGTATGGTGGGTGACCCGACACGCTCGTGCGCTTAGCATTCGCACTTTGGCCAGGTCAACACCTTTTCGAATGCACATGCGCGCTAATTGCTCCGATCCTCGCTGGATCCCAGCCGCGGAAAAATGGGAAGTTTTGATTCAGAAGCGTAGTGTCCAACCATGAGCAGCTGACGCGACATTGCTTCCATCCCTAAGAAGCAAGGCTTTGCAAGATTTTGCAAGCGAGAAAATCTCTTTCAATCCAGGGACGGTCCTCTGGCTCCTTCTTCTTCATCCATGGCCATTTCTTCGAAATCAGCTTCACAGCCAACCTTGAGAAGGTCTTCACAAGCTATCTCTTCAAAGCTGCAGCACAGCTCAGCCGCAGCCTCAGACCACGGGATCACGCCAGTGGCTGCCGCCTCCATGTAGTGCCGCAGCACAGAAGTCAATGCAGCCTTGGAAGTTCTTGCAAGTCGATCCAAGTGCCTTTGAACACACTCTATTTATCAGTATCATTATTGTTATTACTTATCTATACATTCTCCTATATTCTGCTTACTAAGCTAAGAACTATACTATACTATACCATACTATACTATACGAGCCTTTCAGTCCTTCTTGCAGATCCCAGCTGCTCGTAGGTTCGCCTTGGAGTGCCGGGAAAGGCCGGAGATGTCCAGCTCGCAGGTGGAGACCTCCTCGGAGCAGCAAAGTCAGATTACTATTCTTAGTAGTACTAGGGATAATGGAAAAGAAAATGGAAACTACTATAATGGAGAATCAAATGGAAAAGAAAATGGAAAATGAAATGGAAGCTGGGCCCAATCCCCATATTGGGTATTCTCCTAATATATTGGGGCTATATAGGGATAATGGAAAAGAAAATAGAAACTACTATAATGGGTTATATAGGGATTATAGGGTATAGATTGGGGCTATATAGGGATAATGGAAAAGAAAATGGAAACTACTATAATGCGTTATATAGGGATTATAGGATTGGTTTCATCTTTGGGGTTATATAGGGATTATATAGGGATAATGGAAAAGAAAATGGAAACTACTATTTAGGGTTTAGGGTTTAGTAATACTAGTCTTGTCATTACCAGTAGTATCATTACTGTTATTGTCATTACTCTTATTCTTGTTACTGTTACTAATAGTATGACTGTTGTTTCTATACGGATGGCCACCCCCCAGTAAGGTAACAGACTCCGCGCAATTCAATTCGTAAGTCAGGCGGCCCGGGGGCAGGCAAACAACATGTCTGTCACGGTGACCATCGTGAAAAGCATGGTTTCTAACTTCAATGATCCATTTACGTCTCGGTCCTCGTGCTCTCGTCAGATATTTGCTGCTAGTTGGCTGCCAACTTGCAGGGATCTTCATGCATGTGAGCTAACTCAAGGTAAGCTCCAGGCAAGCACCACCTGCAAAAGACCAGCGGCTGAACAGCACGCAACAGCCACTGGAAGTAACTAGGTGTCACTTCCTGTCTTACAACCCCAACAATCACACAAACTTGCGGCTATGAACGTGACTGCCAGCAGTGTTGGGCCTATTGGCATAGGCATGGTCATCCTAGCTCTAAGATCGACATGTTTGTCTGTCAGATGTTTTTGTCCTTCAAGGCCGTCGCCTTGTCCGAGTGCATGTCAAGGAAACCATGCAGCCACTGTTCAGGGAGCAGGAGGTCCGTAACTTCTGGAGCATACCTCAGCAGAGACAAATGCCAATCTAGCGCTCTATGTGCAAGACCACGGGAAGTCAGAAGGAAGATGACAAATCAATGGGCCAAAGCTGCCGGATCCGCTTCACCACCTTAGCACTTCCATGTTGCGGCCTTCTTTGCCTTACACATGCAATCGACCCAAGAGATCGAGTACGTCTCATCTTGACAGGGGGCGGCGTTGTTCACCAGCGTCACCAGCACAAGCCACATGAAGTACAAGTGCCCAGGTATTTGCACGACCTCAAGCCACAAATGCAGACTCGAGGAAATGAGACTTCGTCTCCAGCTGATGCCTGTGGACCCCTCGCAATACAAGCCTGTGCTAAGCTGCCGGCTTCGATGAGCGACCCAAAGGCAAACTCATTCAAGCTGCTAGCCCTGCACATGCGGTCAGACGGACCAACGGGCATCTGAAACCCTCAAAAGCTGTTGTGTCCAAGGCTCCAGGGAGATGTGATAACCACCAGCGAGAGGCCCAGCAGCTGGCATGCCATGCCTCAAACCGTTTTCCGGGGCTTTCTGATAAATCACTCGAGTAGAACTAAGTCCTCAATGATCGCATAACAGCAGCTGCACATCACCAGCTGGCAGCAGAGTTGCTGCTTACCTCCATCTTTAGCAGGACCTCATCGAAGCAGGGACCGCAACTGATTGAAATCACTGGGTCCCTGTGACATACCTGTAGCGGTTTTACAGCAGAGGCTGAAGCTGACTGGTCCCTGTCGTCATACGGTCGTGTCGAACTCAAGACAAGGATGACTGCGGCACATATGCCCAGCAGACCTGAGCAGGAGCCACTCTCTTTGAAGACACCATGGGGGTGGGTGCAGGATAGGCGACCCGTGGAGGAAAATGCATGTTTCGTACTACCTGACAAACCTATAGAGGGTGAGGAATCAGCCCACAGTGAAATCTGTTCGATCAGTTTTGGGGGCTGGTGGAGTTTTCTGTTCACAGGCGGCGTGGCAGCAACCGAACAGTTGCACACATATGCTCACGGGTACACACAGGTACACAAATCGACTGCATCACTCCAAGAACAGCAGAAGGCGGAAGAGTTTTTTTCGGCAAGTAAACAGGCCTACTAACCCTTGGAACTTTCTGCCAATGGCAAGACATTGCCGAAGATGCATCAGCACCTGTAACTTGGGCCATCGTCAGCCGAGAGGCACTGGAGGCGCAAGAACACGCTCAACGTCCGAACCGCAGATATCACAACAGCTGCTGCCTCGGAAGCGAGGCAACAAAATAGTTTATCACGCCTTGATGACCTCTTATACATTGCCATTCGTGGCCCAAGTCCTGTCCAAGCCACGAGCACGAGTAGCTTCACAAAGCTGGTGTACAAATACTCTGGCCTGTCAACATCTATGTTCCAAATTTGCACAAGGTGTGCATGTAACATCATCACATGGGCTGCTGACTTCCCAGACATCTTGGTTCAGCCAAGTTGTGTACTCCGCTTTTGACCGTACCGATTGGAATCATCTGATGGCTCCAGCCTTGAGCCGTGCAGAAAATATCCAAAGGCTCTCTCTGCCAACCAGTGCTCGGAGTGCCTTGCACGAGTGTGTGGCAGCAATGCGCAGAAAATCTCAGGCTGCGAGTACCACTCTCGTGCAGGTCAGAAGTAGCTACGTTTGTTGCAACCTGGCTCGCAAACACTTTTGACACGAAGACGAGTCAGGTTCGACTAATTGTTGAGAAGATATCAGGGAAGCCACCTGGCCAGTGACAAAATATTTGCAGTAAAGGTGCATGGTATGCACAGCGAACAGCATGCCGCATGGGAGCCTTGGCCACTACACACCCACTCGCACATTTCCCAATGGTGAGCTTGAGGCTGCTGCGCAAACCCATATATAGCCAGTCCTGAAAATCGCGCGACTGGGAAAATCATCGCGCAGTCTGCTAAACCCTAAAAATAACAACAGCAGCGATGCCTCCTATGGCAAGAATCATCCAGGGTTGATGAGACGGGTCGTCACATTTGAGACCCTGGCATCGACACCCCATGGCACAAGGGAAATCCTGATATCCGAGCACTGTTGCGGAAAAAAGTGTCTTGAAAAGTGATTGTAGAACAACCGGGCTTTTCTTTAGCTGTGTTCTTCAACGTATACTTCCAAGTTCTCTTAGGGGGCCATATACTCTCCTCACAATTTATAAGTGCAATAAGCAAACATTAACTACCTCATATGCTAGCAATGAGCTGGGCCCCACCAGGTCCGACAGCAGCACGGTCACCTCACTGAGATCATCAGGAATCAGGACACACTTCAAATGCTTCAGCTTGCTTCGGCCCTGCTTCGGTGAGCCCGCGACAGGCCGCGGATAATCCACTGTGGACACAGCACTGTCCTGTCAGATTGCTGCAGATGACTACGCCTTACACGCGCCAATGCAGGAAGGCCATGGAAGGCCTGTGGGTCGACACATAGGACGGCACCGAGCATGTTGTACAGCGACATGGGTAGCAACCTGAGCTGAATCAATACAAGCCAAGCATGAGATGCGCAGCATGCGAGGCGAGAAGCAGGTGGCACCAGATCATTCCTGCCTCAGACACGCTTGCAAAGAGCCTGCAGCGAAGCTTAAACGGAAAAAGCAGAGCAAATACGACAGATCATGAAATTGAAATCCAACCTCTTGAGTGTTGGTTTACTTGCCGCACCGAACCTCAGAGCCGGCAAAGCCCGTGCTCAGACAGCCCAGAAAGGAGCCATGTGATGCCATCTCTGCAGCAACGGCACTCCATGCTGTGTGTGTGGTGGATGGACTTGCCTCTCAGCTGTAAAGCAAACGCTTCCTCGGTGTCTCAACTGAACGCTGGCAGCCTCGACCCCGCTTCACCTCGCCTCAGCAGTCAAGACCAGCAAATGTGTAATGAACAGAAAAAACAGTGAGTCGCCCACCATAATCTTCGTCGTCAAGAACGCCCTGTTTGAGGCATTGGCAGGCCAGCGCTCGCTCTGCTGTTTAGACGCTTGTGGGATGTCGGGTAAGTGCAGTTCAGCCTGACTACAGCAGGTCTGGAACAGCAACGGGGCGACAATGAACCTCGCCGTCATAACCCGCATCCCGTCCAGCACTTGAGGCAGTGACCTACACTGGGGGCAGGACTCCCACGTGAATAAAATCACGAAGGAAGCCGTGAACACCAGTGGCAGGATACAAAATCCAATGAGCACCTTCACCTGCACACACTGCACATTCCAACAACAAGCCTTTTTAGACATCTGCCGAAAAGCCTCAGTGAGAACACATGGCCACCATGGTTCCCCGCCCAATCCCTGAATACAGCAAGCTTATTCCCCTGCTGAATGCACAAGGGGACAACCTCTTTGAGGTGTTGGTTCGACATTCCCCGGCAACAGCGTTGCGATCCCCTGGCCTGGTACGGCTTCCACTGGGGTATGAAGCAACTGACTGGAACTTCTGCGATCGGATCCCTCAGCTCAGTCTCTTATGCAGCTGATACCCGCCCATACCGGACAAGATGGATTGCGGGCAAAGGCTCAAGATCAGTGATCCAACCAGCCTGAAGTACTCCTGGCTCGCATCAACTGCTGCCGCTGGCAATTCCAGGGGGGTACACTCTGGGAACACAGCAAGCCCGCCTGTGTGTTGGGCATGTAACTTGCCAGAAAAGTGGTGTCCATGGTCTGCAAGAGGACAGCTTAAAGTCATGCAGGAGACTGGTGCTTTAAGCATGCATGTTTTGCATGTCGTGCACATCGACAGACAATCATGGCCTTCGCTGTGATCGCAGTAAACTGAAAGTAATTCATCAAGGACCTTTCCGGTTTTTAGGTCATCAGGGCTCACAACTCGTGTCGAGACCACACAAAAGAGGCACCGCATGGACCTGGCCTCAAGGCCAGAGCAGATGTGGAGGAAAGCGAGAAACCTCATCTTCACTACAACGTATGTCTCCCTGCTTGCACAAACACTTGTAACCATGAAGCCAAGAAGCAAGCGTTCAAGTGAGATACCAGCAAACACACGAATGCCAGAAAATAGAGGCCTGCACGCGAGCGGTGAGAGCTGAAGGAAAAAGGCCAGTTCTGTTCGTCTAGCAGCAAGTAATCAGAACTGCGGCCGGAGGCACATACGCCGACGATGATCCGGTGCCACTTTGATCTCCACTCATCCTCACCTAAAGAATCTTACAACTCTGTGCCGCATTGAATTATGGCAATGTCAAGGGAGTCAGGATCCGGGCAAGGCCGACAGGGATCTGGATCCATTGCAGCTCGGGTTTGATCCGACACCCAACCTGCGCATCTCCAGCTACATGAGTCAAGATATTCAAGATAAGGAAAGGAAAACGTACTAAAGCAAAGCGAAGTGATGGAAATGCATGCTCATGCAAGCGCGTGCCTTCAGACTAAAGGTGCACATGAAACGCTATGTACATTGATTTGAAACTTTTCTGTCGGACCCTTCCTTGATATCAGACCGGCTTCGCTGAACCTACAACCGACAGCGCTGCAGGGATCCAACAAAACAGCACCAGTAAACAGACCATCAACAGCATACAAAACAAAGACGGAAAGCACACCCTCTACTTTTCGCGTGCGCCCTCCGCATGTAGGCTCGCTGCCCGACTTGCTCTGCATCAAGCAAGGAACCAAAAACACTGCCATTTTTTTGGCTGCCCTCGCAACCCTGCCCCAACCCCCAAAGCCTGTGCATACGCTATGCCACGAAGCTCTAGGCTCATCCCCTTGCACGTGAAATGACAGCAGACACCCCGGCCTGACTTGCAATGCCAGCACATGGCTCCTGAACCTTGGCCATGAAAGCTTAGAGATTGTGAACTTCGGGAAAATGAAAGAACCCAGAATAGGAAAAACGCACCATCTTGTTGCCAAGCGACTGTTGCCCAGGCATACGTTTTCACCTGCAGCACGGGCGCACACACAAGCAATGCCAGCGGCTGTCCACGGAGGACGGCGCCTAAGCAGCGACCCTGGACATCGCAAGGAAGCAGCAGGCCGTGCAGGTAGTAGAAGTTGGGTGCCTCAATTGCAGATTACATGCGAAGCCATATTTCTTGCGAAATTTGCAAACATGCGCAGACAGCTCCAATCGGCTCCAATTGTTTGCGTCCATCTTTCTCTCGCGTCGCGTCGACAGCACCAGGCTGATATGCAACTTGTGTAACAACGCCAGCTACAGGATTTGCACATCCGCTTGGCGGACTATTTCAGAACACCGAATTGGAACATGATGAAACTGGCGGTTGCAAGCCCGAAAAGGACAATCAGACAGAAAGTGATGTAGCCAAAGTGTTGGAACACACCACCTCGCTTGGTCTCGAATCCCCTGACGGTTGCGTGCATGTGCTGGATCCTTGGCAAAGATTGGCGTAAAGAGAAACTCGAACAGATCAGCCCCATCAGTGCAGCCGCGAGCGCTCGGAGAGAAAGATGGTACCCACTCGTGCCGCAGGGCTGCACAAAGTGCCAGCAGAGGCCTGGAGGATGAAACATCTTGAAACAGTCAATTACTGCTATCACTAATATTGTTACTGAATATTATTACTATAATTACTACTATGAGTACTACTGATATTATCATTCTCATTATCAAAGTCTCACTATTAGTTCTATGAGAACTATTATTGATATTGTTGCTAATATTGCTTTTGAACTGGCAGCGAAGCTCAGCTCCATCGAGGTAGCGGCGAACTTGGAGATCCAGCCCATGACATTTCCTACCATCTCAGACTTGATAGCAGAGCCAATAGTAATGATAGTAGTAATAGTAATCATAGTAGTACTGATAACAACCAGTAATACTCATAGTAGTAATGATAATAGTAACAACCATTAGTAATAATCGTTGCTTGCCTTGAAATGCTGCCTGCTTTTCCAGCAAAGATGAACCATTCCCCACCTGAGTAGTGTTTTTTTGGTTGTTGAACCTAGTAACATTATATTCCTTACATAAAATACTATACCCCAAAATTGGGTACCATAGTCCCCAAATACCTGGCTTGGCATCTGCAAAATCAAACCGCACAAAGGAGACGTTGCCGCCAGGTAGCTTTTGGCGCCGGGGGGCTGTCTGCTTGCACGTCTTCCACGATGCCCCAAATTTCGCTGGCCTGACCGACACACCAAACTGGCCTGGGCGTGGCGTGATGCAACCTCACACCCAGCCTTGTCCACTTCGTTCTGAATCTCTTGGCTGATCTTGAACTTAATCTCAGCCCCCCTTAGATGTCATCCACGACAATGCATGAGCAGCAACACCACCCAGGAGGTTTATCCTTTGAATGGGTAGGAAAGGACTTTCCTGTTTGTTGGCATCTTATCATGTTGGCTTGGGTTTTTTCCCAGCCAATCGCATAGAGGGTAAGGTGAAGATCTACTATGGAGAAGTGGTTGTAAGACAAGCATTATGACATGAGATGTTTCTTGGCAAGTCAAAGGCTACCAGCGCCATCATGGGCTCCGGACTCAAAATCTGCATGGCTGTGCCGCTGCTGGTGCCTATAGCTGCCAGCGTTGCAAAACGTCTTCTTGCATTCGAAGCGGCTTTCTGTCTGCTTCTTCAGCCAGGATGACTTGGGCTTTGCTGAGGCCTGTAAGGCGATGCGCGCGGGGATGACTGAAGGGATCTGAAATGCTGACGCCGAGCCACCATTTGTCAAAAGCTGCTTCACTTTAAGCGCTGCATCCTGCAAGCAGGCGCTCTTGATGCCAGGGAATCTTGCATGGAGTTCCAATGTCCACCCTCCTTGAGCTGCAGCAGCAGAGGCTTCAAGCCTCCAGTTTAAGCACAGCTTCCGGTACAATCATTGAATCGCCCTGTTCTCCCGGGCATTTTGGCCTTGAACGAAGGCAACGAAGTGGTCCGCCAGCTTACGCACTGCCAGAACGACCTTCGGGAAGGCTTGGAAGAGTTTCCTCAGCTGTTCCAAGGCAAACGCGAAGTCCCGACTTTGCTGCACCTTGCTGGGCTGGTAGACTTGCAGGAGTAGCATGAGGCTACATCTCTGTTGTTGCACAATTTTTCACATGTGGTTGTGTGGGTCAAGTTTCTGAATGTCTTTGATGCCGGCCCCGCTAGGTCCGCAAATCCCCTTTCAGAGTGTCTTTATCCTCTGAGTTCTGCAAGGCATGCTGCACTCTGCTGCTGGCAAGACTCTCAAAAAGCAGGCGAACATCCTCGAGAAGCTCGGGCTTACCCAGGACGTTCACAACCTCAGCTGCTTGGAACAAAGATTGCAGTCTGGAGCTTGCTTAAGAAGTTTTTGGGGCATACTTGAACAGCCCAAGATAAGGGCAAACGCCCAAACTGATCTATGTCCACACAAAAAACTATCCTTCGGCGATCTTTTTC
Source organism: Symbiodinium pilosum (assembly GCA_905231905.1). Classification (NCBI taxonomy): domain Eukaryota; class Dinophyceae; order Suessiales; family Symbiodiniaceae; genus Symbiodinium; species Symbiodinium pilosum. The sequence goes on from CAJNIZ010008779.1 coordinate 159,911, forward strand.
CTACTTGCATGCCTGCCTATGAATTGCTCGTGGCTTCAGCAATACCGAAAGTAAAGCAACATGCGCGCCAGCGGACTGGCAGCAACGAAACAAAGAGGATCGATATCTTCCACGAAAACAAGAATCATAACGGCGGTGACAAAATGAAATCCTGCTAACTTCCACAATGGAAAGAGGAAAAGCAAGAAAGACTGTACCCCTAACAATAACAGCATCAAGAAAAGAAAGGAACCTAGAGTGGGTCGAACATTCGGTGCGGCGCAGCGTCAATTTTAACGGCAAGGTTTGGTTCTAAGGCTCCCAGGACGTGGGTCGAAGTTTTGGCCCGGCGCAGTCATGAGTCGACAGCGCGTCGGGCAAGGCTCATGACAACGATGGTAGTTTTTGACAATGCAATAGGGGCATCATTAATGGAATGAACTCAATCATAATGAAGGTGACAACAAGAAGTCTCAATCATACAAGCAGTAGCAACGAATGGGTTTAACAGGAATTGAGACAACTTGCGAGGACGTTGGAAGAAACTAGGAAATGGGTTGAAACAAAGTGTCGAAGAAATTCAGAAACAACCGGCAAACCTTTGAGATTGGCACTGCAGGCACAACTTGAGGGTTGAACAAGCAAATGGGAAGGTACTTGGAGAAGCAACGAGAAGTGGAAGAGTAAACTGACATAAACTAGAAAGGAAACTTCCCAAAAGTTTCAAAGACAGCCCCCTTCAAAGCCCCCCTTAAAGTAGGAGTTTGAAAAGGGGAATTCTGCCCCCGCGCCCTTCTCAAGCCACTTTTCAAGTTCCTTCTGAAGCCCCCATGAGAAGCCCTCCGATCTGTAGCCCATTGTCTTCCCCTCTTCAGCCCACCTTTGACCCTTTCAAATTCGAGTTTGAGGAAGCCGTTCCTTGCTCAAGCTGCCCTTCGTCAATTCAAGCAACTCATGTCCAGGTATGATCTGTTCGCATTGTTTGGAGGGGACTCAAATTAATTGAATTCATTTCTGGGTGAAGAAGAAAGGCTTAAGAAGGGACTTGAAACGCCCTTCGAGAATTCTTCTTGGAGTTCTTGAGTTCAAGTTGGAGGGGGCTTTGAAGCGGCTTCAAGAAAAATCGGCCCAGAATTGCCAAACAATCTAGACAAAGTGTTGAACAAGTTTCCACAAATAGACCGAAGTCTCGTTCATCTATTCGCAAGTCCGTCCTTATTTTTTGGCTGGATGTGTTCATCATCTTTTCTGTCCTGTAGGGCGAAGAACCTGTACTTGTTTCCATGTTATTTCCCAAGGCGTCCCTCAAATCTGACTGGCTCCCAGGAGTTTGTCCCTCATTTCTTCCCAATGTCTCTGAAGTTGCTCCCCTCTCAATCTCCATTTACCCGGGCATCCCTCTTCCACGATTTCCCTCCATCCTCTCTAATTCCCCTCCTTTATGTATCCGAGCTATCTTGACTTTGATTTAACTCAGCCCCATGAGATTCATGTATGATCTTTTCTTCGTCGTTTGGACAAATGCCAGAGCTTCGCTGCAACTCACTCGCAGCCGCATACACTAAGATACTTCCCGTTAATTATCTTTTGAAAAAGGCTTCCTGGGGCTTGAGAGTCCCACAAGTCAAAATTCAAAAGTCAGAAGAACGCCAATGCAGCCAGAGCCCAGGAGCGGAATTCGACACCAGGAGAAAAAAAAAAAAAACGAGAAGCCAAAGAGCCCAGAATCAACTGAGCAAATGAAAACAAATCAAAATC
>CAJNIZ010008779.1:161747-194223 GCA_905231905.1 Symbiodinium pilosum
AAAAAAAAAAAAAAAACGAGAAGCCAAAGAGCCCAGAATCAACTGAGCAAATGAAAACAAATCAAAATCAAAGTATATCAAAGTGCACCAGCAACAACCCCAGCAGGATAACAACGACAAAAAAATGCGAACGCCAACCCTTCTGGTGTTTGTTCAAGTTGGCTCTCATCTCTGCAGGCCAGGTGCGGTACTGAGAAGGTCGCCTGCAGCCTGCTTGCTGGCCTGGGCAAGTATGCGTCACATGCGGCTTTTTCCCTAGAACCTCACTCCCAGCGCGTTCTAACCCCGCCTCAACCACCAAAGCCATAATTTGTTTCACAGGCTCCTGAACTTCTGCCCAGAAAGCTTTCAGCTTCTGTAGAACCTTCATGCCTTGGCTGCAAGATCTGAGCAAGAGGGTATGCTTCAGCATCTGCGCAGCTAAAGGACACTGCGCAATCAGCTTCTTGGCCTGCCCCAGCTTCTCCTCCAGCGACACAGTTTTCATGCATGCTCAGTTGCTACGTGTCTCGACATGCTGTCCTGGAAAGCGCTCTGCAAGTCTTGGAATAAACTGGCAGCTTCAGTCTTCGTGTCTTCCAGAACACCATTAAGGCCTGGGGCGTAAGCATCTTCAAGCCCGCGCAGATGCTTGCTATGAACCACGACAGGGATGTTTTTTCTCAGATCCTGGCTATCGCAGGCGTTCGTGCCAAATCTATCGCACACATCATTAGCCTGTTGCTCGGAGTAGAGCGGAAATATCAAAAGAGCACAGCTTTCGAAACGAGGTGCAACCACGACACCGACTTCATGTTGGTGAGATCTTCCATCATTGAACTGAACTGCTCACCGCCTTTGTCAGGAGCCTCAATGATGGATTTTTGAAGATACCTTAGGTCTGCCGCAGTGGAATAATAATGCATTGGGAAGAATCATAGCGTTCCAGGGATGAAGAATGGATACCAATCCAACCAACTCGTTGCAAGGCAAGCGGCTGCAACCAGCTATCTATGATGACGTCAGATTTGCCCCACGCCCTTGCGAGAGGCTCACGATTCGGCGTTCAGAAAAACGACACAATCAGTTGTCTTGAATCAACTGCTTCCTTGACCCCACTTGCGCGCAAGTTGCCTTTTGGCAGCTTCTTTGAGCGGGTCTAGGAAAGCCGCCATGTTCTTCGTGGCCAAGGCCGACATGAGATTCGCACCTGGGTTCCCACCGAACTTCACCAGGACCCAACGCACAGCTGTCAAAGACATGACGCTTTTACCAAGCCTGGGCACCCAAAACAGCCAACGCTCCTTTCCATTTCGTGGCCGGGATCTGCATTAGAGGCTTCGAGAAAGCCTGCTGCTCGAGTTGCTGGAACTCCTGGCCCTGAGACGTGTTGTAGACCTGGTGGAATCCGTATCAAGCTTTTTGCAAAGCACCGGAGCTCAGCGAGCCTCGTCTACTGCATTCATCACATCCATCATAGAGGACCTGCGAAGTACCCCTGTAGCCCCTTATAGCCCGTTGTCCTTGTGCCAAAAGTGGTGCAACCGCGAGCTCTAGAAAATGTCTGTGCCGCCAAGCGTCTCTGGGAGCCTCTGCGGTGGCTGGCCTTGTGCTTGCTCTTGCAGTGATTTGCGTAATCGTCCTGTCCCCTCCTAATGCCTCTGGAGCTGCCTTGTTCCAGCTGCAAAAGTCCCAAATGTTTTTGGGATCTCTTGGAAAGCTGCGTCATCTGCTTCAGTGCAGCTGGCCCAGGTTCAAAGGTCGCCTGGCAAGGTTTGCACCTGTTTTGTCGTGTCCTGGAGCATTCCTCAACATGTGTGCTGGCCTCCGTTTGCTCCAGCAAGCTGGCATAGCCTTGCGGATCGGAGCCATCGGGCAGCATGAAGTAGTACAAGTCCTTCAAAGAGACTTTGCATGGATTGAAAAGCGTTGGCGAGCTGCTGAAAGCTTGGCATACTGCACGTCACCAATAGCTGCATCCTCCACTCGGAAGATGTCTTCCAAGGGAAATTTCTCGCCTGGAGGATGGTGCTTCATCTGGACCCCGGTACCAACAACAGCAACAGCAGCAACAGCATTAGCAACAGCAACAAGGTAAGCAATAACGGCAGGGTCAACATGTCGTGTCTTTAAGCTTGCATTTTAGTAGCCCAGCTTTTGGCAATTGCTGTTTATCCATCGCACATGTCAACGTTCAAAGTCTTGCCAGCACTGTCCTTTACGTGGACACTATCCTTTTCCATGAGGACCAATTGATTTTTTTACGGTGACACTTGCCCTCGCAGCGTGGTCACGGCGGGAACATGGAAGAGGCAGAGTCAACCACCTTGAAGCCGGTTTTCTGGTAGCATTTAATGGCTGGATGTTTGGTTTCCAGCAGTGAGTTTATCATTGACATGCCGGGAACCATGTTTCATGTCATTTGCCTCCGCGTCCAAGGCTTCTGCCTTGATGAGACCGATCTACTTTGCAGTGGCATATATGCCTGGTCTGCTCGCAAAACGTGGCGTAAACGTACCCTGTGATCGGCCTGATCTTTTGAGACACTGCGGCAAAGGTGTACCTCTCATTGTACGCACCACTGGCTAGCTGCTCAATGACACAAAGGCGCTCGTCTGTGACATCTACAGGAACGTCAACTAGCTCCGCAGCATCCTCTATCATCAAATCATTATACCACGCAAGCGCTGCATGTAGGTGCGCATGCTCAGCAGCAAACGGTATTTCCGAGCGATGCAGGCGCTTGGTACAACTGCTTGTTTTCCACAAACTTTGTCATCCTGATTTTTGACCTCCTGCAGGAGAATCGGCCCTTTGTAGCGTGTCAACAAGCCTTGCGTGGAGGCGCCCAGTGCGGCACAGGCCGGTGACGCAGAAGCCTTGCGTTCTTGGCTGGACTGCAAAATGCCATTCTGAAATTCTTTAAGCAGCTCGTCTGAAATCTTCCTGTGTGGAGATTATGTGAAGCAAGGCCCCGCGCTCAATCATCAGTGAGATGGAAGTTCAACTCCAACCCAAGGTTCAGCAGGAGCTTGATCCTCTCAAGATCTCCGCTTGACACCGCATAGCACAGCAGTGCTTGACTGTTCTTGGTGCTCCTGCCCTGCACCCTTCACCCTCTTTCTTTGCACATCACTGCGCTAAGCATGAATCCTTGCGGCAGCAAGAGCATTGAAATGGGGCCCGCGCACGCCACAGGGGAAGTAAAAGGTAGGACAGCCGCCCTTCCCGGGAGAGTGCCCCAAAAGTGCGTCCAAATCAGCATCGGATTACCAGCACCCATCCTGACCGGACCCCCCCAGTTTGACCCTACGGGGCCAGCCGGTCGGAAAGATGCATACTCGCATGGCGGGCGAAAGGGGGTTGCATGGTGGGTGACCCGAGATGCTCGCGTGCTTAGCATTCGCACTACAAATGGAGAATGACTGCTTACTGTCCACCTCGGCCGGGTCAGCGCCTGTTCGAATGCAAATGCACGCTAATTGCCCTGATCCCGCCGGATCCGAGCGACGCAAAAAGACAGGGAAATTTGATTCAGAAGCGTATGGTGGCAAGATTGTGCCCTGAGCCAACGTGGCATGCTGTAGTGCTTGCTTTGCTTCTGCGAACTCACCATCTCGGACCTTAGAAAAAACTAGGTCCGGCTTCATTTCTTGAGCCCGAGCACAATCCAAGCATGCTTCGTGGGTGCCTCATGGCTGTTGCAGCTCAGCCAGCAGGACATGTGACCGGAAAAGCCCTGGACAAGCATTGGGCAAGCTCCCTGGCCTATGTATATATCAAGCCCAACGACCACAGCCAGGCTGATAGCAGCGAAGAGCATCACGTTGCATCCTCTCTTCGTGAAAACCTCCTCCTCAGTTGAAGGTCAGGGGAGATTCAATACTCCTTTGCATAGCAAGAGTCGTTCCCAAAAATAACGGTGTCCCCACAAGAACTACAATGGCACGTGGGTTGATGGCCAAAAAAATCAGAAGCTCGGGCACAACTACTCTTGTTTTGTTTGCATGAGGTCGATGATTAGTTGTGGAATCATACTGAACTTTGACACTACCGATCGTGCGGCTAGCTATGCAGTACTCCCTGGTCGTGCGCCTATGGGCTAGCAGAGTGACTTACACCTAATCCCAGGCGTTGGAAGACTTGCGGAAAACGGATCAAAGCCATCCCATGTTGCCAAGGCACACTTCTGAAGAGCGACCATATGAAGCATACAGTTGCCAACACCATTAGCAGCGTCGCGAACACCATGACTGAGATCAGCAACAAGTTCAAGGGTCGCATTGCCACCTCAAAGAAGAGTCGCAAGCCCGCGAGGCAGCCAGCAGCTCATGGCGTGTACTGTTCCTAAGGCCCACGCTAGTACATCACAATTTGCAAGTGTGTCACCTCAATTGCTTCATGTGATTCCAGCGAGATGGATGCCACAAATAACGATCTGTACTGTCGCGCAAAGTGAAACCTGGATCAAGTCTGGTGGCAAATATCTGGATCCTGGTCTTGCTCATCGTGACCAAGCTCTGATTGCAACCCCTCGAGGGTCGCGTAGTCCTTCCCAAGTAACAAGAAAAGCTCCTTCCCAACACAGACCTCCCAAATTTGTCTAGCACTCTTCAGTTCAATCTTACTGGTGGTTAGTAGGAAATAAGGGAATCTCTACATAATGTATTTCCTCCTTCCCTACTAACCACCAGTAAGTAATGTTTGTAGCCAAGTCACATTGTCCAGGTCAAACTCCAGCTTCGCTGGAGGTTCAAGGATGAAGCCTTGGCTGCTCAGTAGCAAGACAATATGGGGGGTCACATAAGGATTATATAGGGCGTCATAGTGAAGCTCAATATAGACCCCCATGTTCAGTAATCTTGTTTATGGGGACCCAAAAAGGTGACCGGAATTCTGGGAGACCTGCAAGGAGCACACTCCCCAAGGTGGCTCTAGTGTTTAATTTCTGTCCGCATTGGCATCGGTGGGAGTTTCGTTACGCAACGAGTTGCCTGCTGCGAAAGTATGGAAAGCATGGTCGGCAATTAGAGTTTTCACACCTGTACAAAATCAGCTGAGAGAGACCAAGAAAATCTGATGAAGGCCCGGACTATGCCCTCTAGCGTGCAAACGCATCAAATAACGGCCCTCAAGCCTCAAGTCTGTTTGCATCAAGTAGCTCAAGGAAACTCCACCAGACTTGACCGAACGATGGCAGTTATCATACATGCTCAAGGCGATGGGATCGTCCCTGGCCCCTTCTAGGATATCCTCACAGAAGTGTCGAAGTTTTGCCTGGGAGGGCGCGGGATATGCGAGCGCTTTCGGTCTGCACAGATCTGGCCTTGCACTTCTTGGGATCAACGAAAACAGAGAAGATGGCGTCGCTGGGCTTGCAGAGCTGCTTGGCTGAGCCGGACCACAGCCCAGCTTGGAGCTCGAAGGCCTGCAGCTGCATCAGCCGTTCAATGCAGCTTCGAGAACTTTCAAGATCTTTCAAGCTGGGTCGCTGTGTGGGGCTCTGTGGACGTCTCCAACTTGCGCTGCAACGCTGGGCTGAAGTTGGTCTCGGCACACAGGCTTTCCCCAAACAGAACTACACCAGGAGCGCTCATGCCACTGAAAACAAAGTCTATCCAGGAGACGGAGAGGCTGCCCGCTGGCAAGATCGCAACCATTGCCTTGAACCTAAGCGGATGCTAAGACCGCCTGTTTGTCACCTGGCCCGCATCTGGCAGCTAGAGCCATACCTTGAAACTTGGCCATAGGTCATGGCTCAAGTCTTGAAGTTTAGCATCTGAGCATCTCGCATCTCGTAAATCTCCGACGGAGGCACTTGGACTTGGAAGCAGTGCCATCTGAAAGGACAGTGTCCAAACACACCGCCAGATGTTCTAGCAAGCATTGCCATGACCCCGCGTGCCTCTCAGAAGCCAAAGCCCACACCTGAGCTCGGTTCACAGAAGACTGAGCGCCTGGTCTGCGTCGCTTCCTCCACTTGAGCAAGCTACTAGGAAGACGCTGGCCAGCAATGAGAAAGCAGCGGCACCCCGGCGAAGAGTCTTGCTGGGAGGCTCTTTGCCGGCATCGGAGCCAGGAAGGCCAGAGGGGCCTGCGGGATCACCGGACCCGCCGGCACCGCTTGCCCTGCTGGCCGCGCCAGGGCCATCTTCGCCTCTGATCATAGCTTTAAGAAGCTGAGAACCAGCTGCAGCTTCTTGTCAATACAGAGTATGATGCTTGTACGTCGATTTCAGGTTTCCTTGCCCAGACATGCCCGTGACAACATGCTATCATGCCCAAAGGAGAACAACTCTGGTCCACATCGGCTCTCAGGTCTTATGCAGGTAAAATGGCCGAAGCAGCCTGGGTTTTGGACCATTTGCTTAGGGCCGCCTCCTTATTTCCAACTCATTTGATCTCATTTGCATCATTTAAGGGGTACATATGTTGACCTTCTGGTTGACACGCATCAGCGATGCACGTGCTTTACGTTTTGCTCAAAGCCAGGGGCCTTCATCCATAGAATCACGTCCACAGTCGTCGTTGTTCTGCCAACGTGGAACCTGCCCACCACAAAGCTTCGCCGCGCGTAGCACAGCGCTAGTGACTAGCGACATTCAAGCGAGCCTGTTTGTCAAACTACCCGCATAACCACTCACCCGAAACAGAAGGACGCACTCATTCTACAGAGCTGCGAGCCCAGTCGAAATGCATTGGTGGCCAGTAGGTCAACATCATGCAGTCTTGCAAAACGTTCCAAGCTTCAATGCTAAGCCTGACAACAATAAAGCAACTTGCAGACAGGTTTCGACCACGAGCGTGCTGTTGGAGGGATTGCAAACAGCTCCTTGCAAGCAGTCCTTGGAGAATTTCATTTGGACAACATCTAGGTGGGAAAGTCTGAAGCTGTCGGCCGAGTCACCGTGCATTCTGACTGCCCTTGCGATGTTGCTTGCGTTCCCACTTTGCAGGCCGTGCACTCTGGGCCTTGGAAGAAAAACGAGTTCAGATCCCAAACTCCGTCTGCTGACTGGTAGAAAAACGTGACATGGAGACATTTGGCCACGGGGCTGCGAGTATTTCGCGAGGTCCCATCCAAACATGGATAGCAAGGGGTATTTGGCCCTGCACCTGAAGGATCCATGCTGCAAGAGCAATTGAAATTGCGCAGGCTGCAACTTGTGGATAAAGCATTTACGGCAGGATTCACTAGGACTAGGAGACAAGGAGCTTGTGTCGTTGGCGGCGACGTTGGAGAGCATGCTAAACAGGCTGGCGGTGACCACCTCAAAACCTGGCTCGCCTTGGAAGACTAGCCATGCCACGTGCAGAAAATACGCACCCGAGGTGGATCCGTTCAAGCCGCAAGCCCACCCAAGTGCGCGCAGCCTCGTGTGAATGCGGCTAGGGGACACGGATACCGCACCAGCCGGCGAGAGTCCTCTGACGGTCTCGGGTAGTCCTCAACCGGCAAATCGCAAAAGAATTGACTTCTCCCCCTCTCGCCCTTGAATCGTTGAAGGCTACCCTGATTGACCCTGATTGCATCTTTTTGGGGATATCCAACTGAGCTCTTTGCAAGGGTTGGTAGCGGCGATGAGCCCTGCATGGAGGAATAGCAAAGAAAGAGCGTGCATTCCCTGAAAGCGTGTGTGACTGGCATGCTCTCATCGCGGCTCTTCCCTAGCTGCAACATCCCATTGCCTCAGAGACTTGATATACCTCGGAGAAACGGTGACCGGTGAGGTTATCATGCTTCATGAACAAGGTGAATGCGGTTGAAATAGCGGAAACAGGACAAGTCGCCTCCAGCAGCTGCGGCGTGAGCCGCGTGTACGCTAAAAGCGTCGCCGTGCTGATGGGGTCGGCTACCGGTGGTGGCGGCTGTGTGGGTCCTTGGCCCTGGTCTTGCGGGCCAAGCTGCCTGGACAAGGACTCGATGCCACGTTCATCCTCCGAACCTCAAAGTAAGAGTCCAGCAAGCGCCGCCCATCAGTGATGTTCAAAGCCTCGGCTGAAGAATGCTGACGATCAGGGCCAAGACCAGGGCCGCGTGAGATGTACACAATTGCACACGGGCAGCGCCGAGGGGCAACCAGCTGGGACAAGCCCAAAAGCGGAGCTGCAAGGTAGCCGTGGCTATTGAAGCAAAGCAACTGGTAAAACGATTCCTGGCGCAACGGGGAACTGAGTATCTGGAAAACGGATGCTGCCAACAAGAAGCACGAAACACACCAGGTCTTCTTTCGCACACAAGTTGACGGCTGTTCATGCGACACTGCAAGGCGGGATTGCAGATTCTTGAAGTTGCAAATTCCTGGCTGGAGAGCTGATGTCTTGAGTTCCAAATTAGCCTTCACACCCTCCCACTCCCCCTCGTTTCCGTCTGGTCCGTGTGGGAGACGCAGCCATGGGTTTGCTGGCCGTTGTAAAAAAGACTCGAGAACAGCCCAAATGTCCCTTCGGCTTCAGCTTCAGCGAGTGCTTTAGTGAAAGGAGTCCCTGCTCCTCAACCCACAGGAATCTTGTTGGGAGGTAGGTTGGGAGTATGGCCGACATTGCCACGCTCTCTGTGATGGTGCACACATGTGCCTAAAACTGCAGCATGTCCAACAGCCCAGCAAAGCACGTTTCAGCCTTGTTGTCACACGACTGAAGCGAGTTCACAATCTGTCGGTTTAGGTCACCTCGGTTGCGTTCTGCAGGCTCTACATTCTACAGGCGTCCATCGCTCGGAACAGCTGGGCTTTATCCAAACTCAGCGTATGAGATTTACGTACGACGCGACCTGATGAAATGACAGCAATTTGACCCATAAACCGTCCTTCTGGATGACGAACACCCATACCAATAATGTTGCAAATGAATCAGAGTGAGGAGGGCTATACGGCAGTGCTGGGTGCATACCACGGCACGGAAAACCGGAATGGCTGGCAGGCTTAGCAACTCTGCCAACTGAGCGGTATGCATTGAAGTCCTTCGTGCATGGAACATCGCTGGCAACAGCCGTTAAACCTTTTCCAAATCAGATCTTCAACAAGACCTCGACAAATCAACTTGTGACAGGCTTCATGGCCACTGCGGCAGCAGCAGCTTGTGCTGCGTAGAGCGGCGGCTCTACGCCATTCAGACCTTAGATAGATGATGGTGAAACTCCCACGTGATGCAATTGTGACGTTATCTGATGTTTTCCAACAAATTGCAGAAAGGAGCTTTGGTAGGCACCGGCAAAGGTGGCTCGCGTCACAGAATTGTGGCAAGGTTGAAGGTTGCACGGCCTCAGGCTAACATTCCAAACAACACCCTAAATCCGCTGCTTGTTGAGCTGGGGATCTCGATCCTGGAGCTCCTCGGCTGCCGGTCACAAAGAAATGCATTCACAGCTCCCTGCACACAAAAGTGCGCATGAACCTGCAAGCAGGGCTCCAAATTTCTGGCGTCATTATATTCAATGAGCTGGCGGCCAGCAAAGCTTCTGAGAACTCGGGGCGCGATGAATCCCACATGAGGATTGCCTGGATCTGTTCGACTTTCAATTGAAGCAAAGAACACACATTTGTCAGCACAAATCTTGGTCCCGCTGCCTCAAGAAACGTATAAACGCGCATTTACACTGAAACCAGTTTGAGCAGTACCCACCCAAAAACCTGCAGGGGCATTACTTTTTGGTGCGATTGTGATCCGCCTTCAGGCGGGGGGTCCTCTGACCTCAAAATCATCGGGTCGGCCCGGGCACTCGTGCACTCCGCTGGCCCGATGTGGGCGTGGAGGCCTTTTTCATGGTAGTAGTTTGATTGAACTGAACAGCGCACTCCAACGCTTTGAGCAAAAAACGCGTGAAGGTATGAGCGATCTTCAAGGCTGCGAGGACCACTCGATTGCTCCAAATGAACATCAGCACTTTTGGATGCTCCGATCAACGAGTCATATTTCCAATGCTCAACATATGTGATGACAGCATATGAAAGCATAAGTTTGCAGGTCTGCGCCGCTCTCTGGAAGGGAAAGACCGCCGAGTGTTTTAATGGCACGGTCGCCCAAAAAGGTGCTGGCTGACGATGGTGCTCCGATCCGGGGTGCCACGCAGGAGAGGGTGGAAATGGATACTCCTTGGCAAACCAGAATTGTGGAAGGGCGCGGGGCAGACTTGGAAGGGAATGTATCGATTGCGTCTGAGGGATCCAAACCCCAGAGCCGAAGTGAATGAATTTGGAAGTCATGTTAACCAAGCCAACAACTCCATGAATGAAGCATTGTTACGCCCCCCCCATCAACATCTGAAGGGTTATGACTTGCGACTTGCGTTGAAGACATTCCTGGAGTTGTTCACAGCAGCGCCGCGGTCAATGGAGTGGATGATGTGGTTAAATTCGCACGGCCAGCCAGACATTTCAGAGGAACCATATTATCCACCTGAGGATGTGGATAAGCCGATGGCAGAGGAATTGGCGGATGATACCAGTGGATCAAGGAAGAAGGCTCCATCACAAATGGCACACGATGAGGACGAGAACTTGGCCGAGAATGAACCTTCACCCAACCGTGCTCCATGGATGGGCACATGGGCTCAGAAGATGAAATGACTCAAGCGGCGCCGGAGAAAAGAGCTCAAGGAGAACATTAGACACGGGCATGCCACCAGCAAAAGGAACGGTTGAATCAACTTCCGTGAGTAAGAGCTCTGGACCAGTTCGACAAGATCGCGGTAATGTTCGTCGACATGAAGTTACCTCAACCTATGACCGAACTTCAGCGAGCTTTGATCAGAAGCGAAGCGTGGATATGCTAGGTGGTGGACACTCTCAAGCGACGAGAACTTCGATGTCGATTCCAGTCGGTGACGACGACAACAACCACGACGACGACGATCATGCGCTTGAGGCCTTCCTACCGCTGGAAGCTCAAGCCGAGATCGAGGCTCGATAATGCATCAATTGATTTACAGATCCTGCCCTTCTTGATGTCGTCAAACTATCATGAACGCTCGCAGCAAATGTTTTAAGCGTTGTGCTCCAACTCATCGCGTCACATGAGTGACAGCACCCGGCATGAAGCCAACCAGCGACAAAAAGCTTCCAAAGCAAAGGAGTGCCAAGCGTTGACTCTGACGTGATTGCGGGAGGAATGCGCAAGTATGTTTACAGCCTCGTGATTGCACCTCGCCAATGGTGGCTGTGGAACTCCCATGAATTTGGGAAGTTGGGCATGACCCGAGCGCTTGGAACCTTGCGGTTTTAGGGGCACCGTGAAGGCAGGCTTGATTTGGTGATAGGGGAACCCCAGGCCCCAGGCTTTGCAGGGCGAGGTGCTCAGTTTTGAGGACAGCGCTAAATACTGACGCAAAACGGATAGCTTAGTAGTACCACGAAGTTTTTGGACCAATCTAAGGTGCGAAAACATGTAATCAAGAAGAATTTTCGCAAATCATGCAATTGCACAATCAGTTGGAAAAAGTCGGAAAGACCAGCTCTATGACCTAGTTGCTGCGTAAGAGGTTTCAGACAATCGTTACCATCGACTGGGCGGACGCCGAATATCTTCTCATTAGGGAAGATAGATCCCTGCAATGGCGTTTACGTGAGAAGGAACTCGAAAATGAAATAGCTAATGGGATGAAGAAGGGGTGCGTGAAATCGTACTCGTCCTATGAACACCAATCACGCGAACGTGCAAAGCATTGCACAAATTGATATGTGTACATGATCGCAGCATGGGGATTAGTTCGGCAGAAAATGAGCAACACCGTGAGGTGAAGTTCACGCATGGTACATGACAAGCAGACGAAGCAGCATGAACGTACCTGCTGCGCTGCGGCTATGGCAAGCACAAACAAGCCAGTGACCAGCAAGACGCTTTTAAATTGTTGAATGGATGCATCCTGATTTCTCATGTTGCCTAGCCGATGCGGGGCAGGAAATACAAGGCGGCGGCTGCTTTATCTGCCTTCGGATGGCAGGCTCAAAAGAGTCTTTGCGTCTGTATCGTCTCTTCTCTTTCTGCTTTAGCAGAGTAATAATGCCTTTTCTGCAAAAAATGACGAAATTATTGGTGCAGAAACTTTCATGTTACGAGTATGATTCTTCTAACCCAGCAGGCGGTCCTGCGGGCTGAAATGCAAGAAGTCCAGCGTCATGATGATCTCCACGCCCTTTCTGTAATCCTGAGAAGGAGGCTTCTGTGGACAAATGCATTTGCTGAAACTTCCAACTTCAAGCAAAGCATCAGCGCAAACAATCAAGACGTCTGGACCTGGACAACCCGCAGGCAAAGTTTTGTTCGCATCGCCTTGGCCTCCGTCGACCAACTTCCGGGCCTCGTCTGGCCAGCAGCCTCCACTGTAAACCCACAGAAACTCTTGTTGGCTTTATAGACCACGTAGCACAAGGCCACTTGCATGCCACTTGCAAAACATGGCCTCATATCTTCCAACGCGTTATCTCTCTCAGAGCTGCCTTAGCTGATGTGCACCTTGCCAGCCCTGCAGGTTGCAGCAAGCCTCGCAAACAAGCCTTTTTGCTGAACACGCTGCGATGTTGATACACCAAGCTCATGCCCAGGCTGGTCGCTTCCGCTGCCTTAAAGGCAATAGGGACAAACAACAAAGCATTGGAAAAGGTGCAGGGCTGGCATCCCGCAAAATCATTACAGGTGAGCAGCAGCCCCTTGGCACATTCCCGCCAGGTAAGGCTCAGCTTCGTCCCAAATTCCAATCGTCTGTGCTCCTGCGCATCTGGCATGAATGTTGGGCTCACGCAAAATGGTCAAGGATTTGCAGCATGCGTCATGGTGTTGCCATCTGAAAGAGGATTGGCTGTGTGACAGCATGGTCCTCGAGCATGGTATGTTCGAACAGGGCGTTGCATTAAAAGCTCTGCTGGCACTTCCTTAGAAGTTCACCATTCAGCATCCTTGCGTCGCACCCTGAATTTGCAACCAAGAAGCCAGGGAGTGGGTCCATGTTTTTCCTGCAACCTGGGCCTTCTGTCTCTCCTCAGCTCATGAGGCCAAGACTCAGGCAAAGCAAGAATACCGCAAAGGTGCAAAGGCAACACCGGCATCTTTCCTTTTCATCAACGTTCTGGCACACCAGCTGCGGAAACCATGTCTCGAAAACTTGGAAACAAGGCACGGGCAGCGAGACGAAGGGAAGCATGATGGGCACGCTGTGCGCAGAGGTTAGATTTGAGGCCACCTTTGCAAAGCGTGAGGCATGAGATGGGTTCTGAAGCTGCAAAGCTGCTGCTGGGCCCAACCAAAAAGGATGAATTAGGACAAGAACGATTGCAGAAGCAACCACCAGCCTCTGACAGCTCAGCTGAGATTGGGCCGAGGAAGACCCGCAGGTTGATTTCTTCTGCAAAGGTATTCCATCGCTTGGATTTGTGACTGATCCAGTACGTGAATGCAGAAATCCTCCTGGAGGAACAGGCTGGTTAGCATCCTGGCCACACGATCTGATGACAACCGCATCGTATGATGTGCAAAGTGCTCAAGAACTTCTCAAATCCTGTAGCATCTGCTCGTAGTGGCCTTATGAACCCATGCAACATGTCGAGCATGATTGGAAGACGCATGCGGTGGTTCACACATGTGCCGACGTTACGACGTTGCATCTTCAATGCTCGCAAGACAACTTAGGCATTTGCGGCGAACTTCAGCTGCTGAGCCGCCATCATCCCTGATATCCAAGGTGATGTTGTCCTTGGCCGCTGCTAAAAGATTGATGAGGCAAGTAAGTAACCCATAAATTGAGCCAAGTTTCGAAGACCCAATGGCTTGGAAGAAGCCCAATGATCAGCTGCAAGCCTGTAACAGGGCTGACATCCGTGCGCATGTCAGATTCGAAAGCTGGCGCCTGCTAAAGCTTCGAGGGATTTAGCGGCATCTTCGCTAGTCCCAGTGAGGCTCAGCGTGCCAGATATGGTTACGTTGAGTGTCCACACCTTCATCATGTGAGCATAGCAGTCAGGCACACAAAACCCCAAAACTCAGCTGATTCTCCATGAGTTGCAGCGCCTGCGCAATGTGCACTAGGACAAGTATCCATCTGCAAACGCTTCCTCTGAGGCCATGCATCTGAAGAATCCCGGACGGAGCAAGTGAGTGAATGTAAGTCAGTGCCACAACGGTTACAATAGGCACATTCTGGCTAGGTAAGCACCAGCTTCACTTTTTGGATGTTTACATGTTCTGCGTTAGATGTGCGGCCTATGAGCATTGCACGAATTCCTTGCTTGAGAGGGGCGTGACATGAGAGCTGTCTGCTATTCGCACGCGCGCAATCAAAATTCGCGTTCTAAACCAAGCTGTCTTGCACGGCAACAAACAACGCCAGCCAGACGTGCCAAGCCTTTTCGATGCCGCGCGCATAAGAAACCGCGCAAGTTTTTGATCCTAGGGGCGGAGTTCCACCCTGCCTAACTCAATTCCTATGCTGCGTACCCCTGATGCTGAAAAGCTGTTCACTTCATATGAATCTGTAAATAACTTCCACGCTGTGTCTATAACAAGCCTATCAGAGCTGACTATTCGCCACCGTTCCTGCAGGAAAAGCTGTCAAACAATAACCATCGAAAATCACAAGAAGCAGTGCACTGCAACCTTCCGTAGTGACTTCAGAAAACTGCCTGTAGCATCGCCCAGTTGGAGTGCACAGCACAAACGGGACCAACAAAAAATCTAAGAGCCTGACCACTTTGATTTGAAACACGGGCTGCTTCCCAAATACATTCTCAAATGAGGCCTGAGCAAGCATGGGAAGCAACAACCCAGAGCTTAATCCACACGCAATTCTGCCACGGGACCCTTTTGTGCACTCGCAATTATCTGGATGATGGCCGATCCAACCTCAGTTGATCTCGCAACCACCGAAACATGAATGGGCCTCTCTCGTGCACCCAAACATCCGCAACGAAATAATGAACCCCTCCTCACCCTCATGGACCCTGTTCATATCTTCCATCTGCTAGACCGGTCAACTTCGGCCATGAGCTGACATGATAGCGTCTGAGGGCAAAGCCACCACGAACAGGAAAACGGCCAGCACGACGGGGCCGACGGTGAACGGAGCCCTCATGGCAGCTGCCCATCGCCGTAAACATCATCCAGGCGTACACATACAGGACCCAACCCCAAAAGCATCGGCTTCGCAAGTGGGCTGAGGCCGACGCGCTTCCTTGCTCTTGCCCGACGAACTACCTACTTCAAATCATAGGAAAACATTGCCAGCGTTCAGCCCAGGCTTCTTCAAGTCAAGGGACTTGGCCCACCCTTTCCGATGTTCTTCTCGTACTGGGCCTCAGCGCGCATGTGCAAAACCTTCATTATTGACCTGTGCCTCTGCTGCCAGTTGAAACAAATTGCATGTCAAAGGGTGCACATGATTGCTTTGCCCCCTGCAGATTTCAGCGCAGTTTTTCGAGAAGTCGGCATGGTCTGCTCAGGGTTTGACGCAGCGTCACCAAATGCCAAATGGGACAAAAAAACAGCAGCACGTGCTGGAACGCGAATGCCTGTGGCGCAACAGCGGTTGGCGCAAACGTCAGCTGCAGAAACACTGCGGCAAACAAGTCGCACGCTCGAGCTCCAGGCAGTGTTCTTTTTATGTTCTTTTGCAGGTGGCATGACAAACTTGGTCTGATTCAGTAGAGCGCGGCAAATGTTGTCCATCATTACCTGGTGCGCTCTGTCTTTGTCAGCTGCTGTACGCGGATCATGGGCTTGCATCTTTGACACCACTCTTGCTTGTGCTTGTGCACAAAGCTCTGCCATGCAAATTAGATGGCTGGCGGCTAGCATTCTCTGCCGAAAATCTGAAAATGGAACATCATCACATCATGCAACACTTGCCATACCAGTACGTGCAACGGCTTTAAACTGCCACAATGTTATAGTAAGTATCACTGCAGCTATTCAGGAGGACAAAACCATGGCTCTAAGCTTCCTTCTCTGGAATTTATAGATGCTATGGAGAAACGCCACTGTGAAACCTGAGCACACATGTCAGCGCAGTGCACGAACTGCACTCGCCAACCTTGGAGTGAGCTCAACAACTCCTGGCATTCGCACATTATCAAGGGCCACTGGATTTTGACCAATCAATGGTCCGCGGCCGCAAGTGACACCAAGCCGTTGAAATCATGACGTGGTTGCGGTCACTTTCATACCGATTAACTCGCCGATCTGCTGGAAGAGTCCCTTGACAGTCATATCTTTAGCAACTTGCGTCTGAACCCCAAATCTGCACTTGATCTTGCTCATGAACCAGGTCCACTTGTCACCAGCTGAATGCAGCAACAAAACGTCACCATGACACGTCACGCCTTGCCGAGAAAGAACTCCTGGAAGATCAGGATGAAAAAGAAAATCATGGCAATCTGAGCAGATCGCATGTGTCATATCATATCCTCTCAGCACATCTGCAACCGCGAAGGAAGTGGGCAGCTTAGGTCAGCACACGGCCATTCAGTTGCTCTGCGAAAGGAACAAATCCATACAAGTAGGTGGCTCGTTCAGGCTCCTGGCACGACACAGCTTCAACCGAAAAGAAGGCCCCATGGCCCATGGCCCAATGCATCAAAAAGCTAGCCATCTTGTTCTCCTCGTCAGGCTGGATCAAATCGGATTCCTTCATGGGAACATCCAGCTGCACTGCTGCCTGACGGGCGTGAAGCGCTGTTTTGAAGCATGATTCTCCTTGCATCTGCATGGCATTGACATGTCGATACTTCAACAGCTCCGCACCCTGGCCACTCCAGGGTGTGATCCTCGCACGCCTCGCATCAAGCATTTGCGGAATGAGCACACAAACACAACACAACTGCCTTGGGATGTTCCTGCTGGTGTGCCCAAAAAGCAAGCCAACCTGTCAGGACTTTCCAAAAAAAATGGCGTATAACTTCTCATGTTTTGAAATTTGCCGAAACATCTGCAATTCAACTGCGCTGCTTCCTGAGTCCCCGTCGACTTGGTAATTCCAAGATACAAAGCCGCGGCCAACAGGGTTGGCAGAATCAATCGCACAGGCCTCACGCCACTCCACCAAATTTTGCACACCGGTCAAATGTTGATGCCTGGCCTCGACATGACGACACCTTGTACAGCTATCAGTCTAAAACATCCACAAATCCACACATGCGCGCTACATTGTGAGACTAATCTTTGCATGCTGAGGCAAGCACCAAGCCCTAAGGTGGACCAACAATATTTTGAACCAGAACGCTACACGACTTGGAAGAAAGACACAAACTCCAAATCAGGTACGGCAAACCCGCACGGCATCAAACACAGGCGAAATTTGTAGTGCTTGTTCAGAAGCTGCGGACGATCTAGGTTGTTGTTATTGGTGCTGCATATTTCAACCACGGCTGGCGCTAAATGTTTGCAAGCACATTCCAGCAGAAGCAGAAAATCTTATTATCCTGGGGCTACAATTTGTGCCTGTTGTCCATGGCTCGTGACTTTTAAGTATCCTTAGTTTAGTGACTCTTGTTTCTTATAATCTTTGGAATTCGGAGTGGCCCAACCAGGCCATCATCACAAAATATCACCAAAAGGTGAGGTTGGTGCAGAGTTTCAAGGATAGCCTTGGGGAGCGACTTGCTTAAATTTCTGACCGGCAGCGGAAATGTCTTCATGAGCGAGCCAACCTAGATGGAAACATTTTTTGCCCGCCCCNNCCCCCCCCCCCCCCCCGCTCCTCGACAACACACGGCAGAATGTAAAACCAACACCAAAGGAACAGACCTTCAATGTGGTGTCTCGCTCGCCCCCACACACACAGAGGTGCCACTCCTGCAACACGACTTCTTTCAGAGCATTCGAGCTGCAAAATCCTGTTCAAAAAGTCGTGGACTTTGGGTGGCAACATTTTGACAACCTTGCTCGTCGGGAAGCGCCTTATCGCCACGGCTGTGCGAAATGTGGACCAAGCGCGGAGGAATTGCCGACTCTCATGGACACAACACGTGCAAGTGCCAGCAGGCGAACACCATCTTACAGCAGCGTAGAACCTTGATAGTCATTTTTTGATTTCAGGCACCGCATCCAAATACACTCTGACATTCAATAGGTTCTTGCAACTTGAGCGCCAGCAAAGGAGCAAGGCAAAGCATCCCGGCATCATGTGTCTCGTCGGAGTTGACCTGTTGATTTGGAAGCCTAGAGTAGAGCACGGCCGCCTGAAGACCAAAGCACATATCAGCTCTGGCCATCCTAGCTTCCACCATTGCTTTGTCAGCTGTCAGTTGCTAAGTTCTGATGGCAGCCACTTTTGTACCCCCATGGTTTTCGGGCAGTCGCTTAAGCATTTAAACACTAGTTGCATGGCACACGGAGGCGTGGATTGGCCACATGCTTGAATGGCCGCGAATTCGCGAGTGGGTCGGAATCAATCCACATCCATTGCGGCGGCAATGAAGACCCAAATACTCAGCACCTCAGCCATCTCAAAGCTTGGAATCTTTGCAAGCTGCATAGGCTTCGAGGTGCAGGCCCCAGCAGCATACGGAAACACTCTGACCTCTCAACAACTACAAAGAAATACCAAGAATGCAGAGCGATGATGCACGGCTTGAACCTTGAGCGCGTAGTCCGCTTGGTCCCCGCCCAGCTCCAAGATGCGGGACTGGCTGATGGCATCCCAGATGAGGCTGCCAGGACACTTTCTTGAGCAGCTCGACTTGAATTCCAAAAACTCGTCCCTTACGTCAAGCACGCTCAGCCTGTAGTCTTTGTACGGCTCATTGAAGGGCAGGCCGAAGACACTCCGCCTAGGGCTTTCGACGCTCTGTCGCTCGTATACGATTTTTTAATCTGCTGCGTGTCTTTGGGTCGCTTTCGTATTTGCAAGCTCAGCGGCCCAGGCCGCCCCATCCTTCGGAAATCGTTCTCGATTTCGTGCATTTGGGCCTCGATGGCCTGAGAGACCCTAAACTTCCTAAACCCTCGAAAGTCAGGATGGTGCAGGCTAGGTTACCACGCCTCTAAAGTCACAGGTGGTGTTGCATGTGACCTGATGAAGCAGCACCGGGGCCTCTCCCACCAATCTGAGAGCAGCCTCGCACTTTAGTGGAAAGCCAGACTCGTAGCTGCTGCGCCGAGAACCTGAGGCAAAAAGACAACGGTCACCGCGATTCTAAAACGAAAGGCTGGACACTACAGAAATGTGCTCGGACATTGACAGTTGGAAAGCGTCTCCAATCCTTCCAGCAGCTGGCCCAGCCTGGCTTACGGATACCCGGATATCCGTCATTCGGCTTTGTGGGTGCTGCTGCCCGCCTGTCAGCAATGACGTGGTTGAACTTCGTGCTTCTGCTGTCCTGAGACACACCGTGGCTCACAATGAAAGCAGCATGTCAAGGATCTCAGGCTGGTCCTTCACGATGGTACCTTTCAAGCCAGCTCGATGGTCAATGACATCTTGCTCGAGCCTGCCAGTCAGAACTTTTTTGAGTCTATTACTATAGTAGTTTCCATTTTATTTTCCATTATCCCCATATAAACCCCAATATACTACAGTAGTTTCCATTTTACTTTCCATTCTCCCTATATTACCCCAATATATACCTATAATCCTTATATAACCCCAAAATAACCCCTATATAACCCCTATAATCCCTGTAGTTTCCATTTTCTTTTCCATTGTCCCTGGAAGGCATCAGCACATCCCAGGTTCCATTTCATTTTCCATGTTCTTTTCCATTTGATTCTCCATTATAGGGCCCTGAACCCTTTATTGGGTACCATAGTAAGGCATCAGCACATGTTTGCAACCAAACGATCCAAGGCAGCGACTGAAGCTGGAAAATGTTCTCCAGCCGTGCAGCCTCCCATGCTGGCAATCTGGTATCCACTTATAGTCCCCCTCAAGTAGATAGAATATGGCTTTGGGCATATTATGATAAGATCCCCATATACCCCATATTCTATCTACTTAAGGGGGACTATAACAGGAGAACTGACTCCAAGCGTGTCCTGAGGCTCATCTTTCGGCTGGTACTTGAGGGCTTGAGATGGGTCCTGGCAGAAAGGTGCAATCACCAAAAAAGGCTCGTCAGAGTGAGGCCACTGGCACACCTCCAAACGCCAGTCTCTCGATGGGTCTTGCAGCGCTGCGTCGTCCTCACCTGCAAAGCTCGGCCGGCTTGCTGCTCTTGTCCCTGATCCTCTACATCTGTGATATAGGCAAAGGGCCTTTTGGATCTGGAGGGAAACCTGACAAGCGCCTCAACTCTTCACGGCCATGGACGAAGAGCGGCTTCCAGCCTCAGGTCATCTGCTGTGACTCGGCCATCTTGACTGCAGATCTCTGGACCCAGCATCTCGTATCATCAAGGTCCCAGGACAACGCTGCGACCCCTTTCTGGGCGCTCTTGGCCCTCTCACCTGGCAAGATGATGTGTATGAGGCCAGCGGTTTTCTCAATGCTCATTCAGGCTCCCACTCTGAAGGTTGGCCCAGACCTTCGAAAAAAGTGTCCCCCAACTGAGACTCAACGGAGGACAAGATACTGAGCCATCTGCGTTGTCCGCGTTGAACACAAGGTGCACTTTTCGGATAGGTATGGTTGCCATGGCCTACACAACATCACACTAGCAACCGAAGCCGGATGCAATCAAACGAGCCGTCTCAACCAATGATCTGCAGGTGTGCCTTGAGCACTGATGCCTGCCCGGGGTCTGGTTTCTCTCCACCATCGTCGGCCTCATTCAATTCAAAGCTGCGAGGAAAAATCACCTGGATGATTGCTGCGCAACACAGCCGTCTGCCGAGTTTCATGCCGCCTCTGCAGTGCGTGCGCACAGGCTCCAGCCTGATTCAGCAGAAAAGTCAAGAGCGTTTCCGGTGTTTGCGCGGACTTTCTGAGCACACTTTGCGAGCATTTTTTCATCAAGCGAGCAGCAGCATTATGCCAGCGTGATGGAACGATGGAACCAGAACACACACACAGTGACACGCACTTGTTCTGGACAGCCTGCTACTTGGCATCAGCGTGGCGGCGCTTCAGAAATAAAGCCAAGAAGCAGACCGTACCTGATTCAAGGACTTAGCTAAGCAGCCAACTTGCAGGTCAGGGCACCATTACCAACAAGGAAGCTTAGGCCAAGCATCTGGTGACTGTGACAACCTTGGCCACAAAAATGGTCCGGGTCAGCTCCTGATCACTTCGATATAGCAAACCTGAGACATGCAGCACGCACAGCAACACGGACGGCTGCGCAGATTCAATTTGGATGCGCGCAGTTGCAAGCCTAGCTACATGCCAAACATCTCAAAACACCAAGCGGCCAAAGACGGATGGCGCGACAATACGTCCAAAGTTCACGATGGCGGAATCTATGCCTCATCACCAACCACAATTTGCGTGCGGTCCAGGCTCAGACTGTAGGGATTTTGTCAGGTGGCCCAGAAGGGCTCCACATCGGCCCGGCGGTGCAGTTTGTACTAGCAGCGAGGGCAGAGCCGGCGAAACCAGTGCACAGCCTTGGCTGCGGTCTTCTGCAAAGGCTTTGTTTTCTCTGCATGCGCCGCCTCGAGTGCAAGTGGAATGCTTGCACCCCAGAAAGAGCTCTACACAGCATCTCGCAACTCACTACATTGCTGAAGGCCTGCGCCATAGACGGCTCCACAGATGAAGACACCTGCAAGGGAAGTGCCGACGGGCAGGCTGAAGAGTGCGCCTGACAGCCACTGACTTCACACCGTGCAACTGCAGATTTTTCTACGTGGTCGTGCTACTCTCTGCAGTCCAGTAGCCCAGCCCAGCTAGAACCAGCAAAGCGCCCAGAACCATAGTAACTTCCAGGCCGTGTCTCTGCCGGCACTTCTCAAAGCCAGCAATCTGCACCTGTCTGGCCCAGCCATTCAACTTGCAATGAGAGCGAATGGAGCGAGATGTTCGCTTCAACGTCCCTTCTAGCTGCAGGCCAAGGACAGCAGCAATTGTCAGGGAGATGCCTGTCAGAACCTGGGAAGCTCATCTTGCCCAGCCACGTAGGGGATTCCTTCCACGAGATGTCTGAGCCCCGGGCTGCTCCCAAGTTTGTGAGCGCAAGCGCATAGCGGCGAGCCAGGAGGAGGGGGAAGTATGCATGGAAGCAAGTCCTCACACAACGACTTCACACCCGAGCACAACAACTGGATCGGTCTCAAGCACCTGTCCTGGTACAGGCCCACACGAACGAGCAGAACAGCAAGGTTACCTCAAGCAACTAAGGCAATTTTTCTTACCACGCCCATCTTCGCATCACAGCTCAGTTCAGGCACAGCCAGAACAGGAGATCTTCTCCCGGCTGAAGTGGTGGGCTTCTTTGGCCCTCTCCCACTCCTGCGCCAGGGCACCGTCCCTGCCCTACCAAAATTGCAGCGCTCAAGCAAGAATCAAGCAGCTTTCAAGAATCACAACGGCTGCAGATTACGGCGTCCTTCTCTGCGTGGGCTCCGGTAGAACTTTTAACGCCAATGCTGCTGCGATTGCTCCCGTGCAGGCGGAGAAAAACATGGGGGCTGAAAGTATCCTGGATGAGGCTTTGCTGCACACACGCGCGATGTGTTGTATTCAGGCCACAGTCCTGGAAGCTAAGGCACCCCCAAGAGCTGGGCCAATAATGAACCTGCAACAGCACATCACACATCCACACGGACACAAACGATTTGCCGCAGTTAATCCAAGGTGCGCCATTGTTCCGGCAGCTTCTCCTCAGCTTGACCACGAATGCAAGTTGGTGCATTGAAAGCGTAAACATAGCATGACCGAGGACCCACGATCTAGCAGAGTTGCGGTATGCCAGCACCTTGGGCACCTCCTCTGCGTCAAAGGCATCCACAATGTACGCTTTGACCACAGGCACAATTCCGCTGAACATTCCAGAGATGCCCCTAACCTGAGCGGGCATGTAAAATGGAGCACAGCATGTAAGGTCGTCGAGGTGGCCAACGCAACCAAGTAGCAGCGAGGAAAGCTGCAAAGGGCCAACAGTACCTTGACTGAATTAAGGGCAACGCGGGTCGGATCACCTTGTACAATGCAGGCAGAGCGCGCAATAGCCACACCCTGAAGAGCCGAGCCAACTACACCTCCCAGCAGAGCCGTAAACAGCACCTTCCTCCGGCCAATGAAGTCGCTGAGAATCCTGATGCACCAATAAAAAACAGGATTCTGTTCGGTACTTGCATAGCCAAGACAGAAAGCAAGACAGCAACACGTCCCTCAACTGACTCGCGCAACAGTTACCATACGACCAAGAATCGGCCAGCAAGAGGTCGTGAGAAAACGACCCAGTGCGAAAGAGGACGCGACCAGACCCACACCAATTTCTGACTTCATAGAATAACGTATCATCAGCTTTGGGGTAATCGGATACATTGCCGTGAAGCTCATGAGGTTCAAGCATGAAATGGCCAGCAGCGTCCAAAGAGTAACTGGTCCAGGCTTAGAAGTGCTTGGCGCCGGTGTTGCCTGTGCCTCTGCCTGTCGCGGCACAGGCCGTCGCACTTTGCGTGCCGCAAATGTCTGCGGCGTCCGTGGCGGCGGGCGGAGGCGCCAAAGCTGGATCTGAGGTGTCTGGCCACAGAGCGAGGCAGATGCCCAGGTCTGCATCTCAAAGTTAGCGCTATGGGCCAGGAGAACAGTCACGCCATTCTCTGCCCTCGGCACCCTGACAGGAAGATGCCATGGCACTGTGGGCCAACTCCATATGGACTTCTCCTGAAGCCTTCATCTTGCAGATTGATCCATGCAACCAGCACACCATGTCCTGCGGAAGAGTGTCTTAGGACTTAGGACACCAAGCCAACAAGAGTGTCAAGCACAACACAGATCTTGGGGATGCAACGATGTTTTGCGGCAGCTGCTTTCAAGAAGTAGCCTGACATTGCTGTGCAATAGCCGCTGTCCCCCACGTGAGCAAGCCCGCAGTGCAGCCGAAGGACATCTGCCCTTGAGCGCGTGCCAGAACTCACAGTTCCCTGACTGTCTGTCCTGGCAGGTGCAAAACTTACACTCATGCAGGCGCGCAACGCCAAAGTCAACTTGCAGGAGCACCATTCGCAATACCACCACTGCTTCACCTTCTGGCACCAAATCGCAGATCACGCAGTATGACCTGGCCATGGGCATGTTAAGTAAGGGAGCAGGGCAATGTTGCTTGCATGGAGTACACCATCTTGGCCCGCTGCTGTATGTCTGTGGTGCTGTACCCACCTGGATATGCTTCATGAACATTGCACAGCGCTGGAGTTGGGAGGGAAATCTGAAGCTTGCACCTACAGACTCGCGCCGATAGCGGTCAATGTAGTTGAAAAAGTTGCAGAGCAGGATGCAGTGCTCCTGCCGTGAATTCGTACCACACGACACACTATGCATACCTGCCACAAGTGCAAACAAGACAGCACTTGTCGCCCAATTGCCTCCCAATCTCCACACTGAATGTCGAGAAACTCCTGGTCTGTGCACCTGAAGCGAACCTAGTACAGCACATGCGCACACAGGTTTGGCACAGGCTGCTGCCACAAGTCGTCCACGTTCCACATCTCGTTGTCCTACAAAGCTGGCCGTTGCAGAAAGTCGCCATCGGGGAACGTGGAGGCTTTTGAGCCAGGCGTGCAGACAAATGCTAGCGGGTCCTGCAGTGAGGGTATCAAGGAAACATACCTTGCAGCCATTTCCTGAGCTGCTCCGAGAATTGTTGAAGCGAGTTTCAAGCAAGAATGAAAAAGCATGGCCATCGAAAAGATGTCAAGCAGCGATTGCAAAGGGGTTCTCAGGCGGAATGTCTGGAGGACTCTGCGGCCGAACAAACCGGCAAATCAAACGCGAGCGCCCGTCCACGTCTGTTCCCAACGCGAGGATACCTGAGCCAGTTAAGTGGCTAAAACACATGCAAGTCCTTCGATGCTGGGAAGGCAAACTATGGTAGCCAGCCGAGCTTTCCAAGTCCCATTGACAACTAAACAAACCCTGCTCCTGCGGAGGGCATCCTACAGCATTCCCATCCTTGCTCAGCCTTGCATTTAGATTCCCAACACGAAGAATGAACCCAAAAAGCCATTCAAAGAGTGAGCAAGTTTTGTCCGAGCATTGTCTCCTGCTTCTCATGCGTACTGAAACTCTTGTGCTCATTGCAAATCTCATGTAAGGCAGGTTGGGGCCTCAAGAAGCTCAAGGATGCATACAATATGTGGCCAGCCCAAGCCTGTCCCATTGCAACCCTTCTACATCTCAAGCTTGGGGAATCTCCAAGCTCAAGTTGAATCGCCAACCCGGCTGCCAATGTCTTTGGTCCGTGAGACCCTTTGGTACATGTTTTCAGTTTGTGTTCGCTTGTCCAGGGCGCCAGTTGAAATAGAGCTTGCCTTGCTCTCCAACCGACAGCAGCCTGGCTCTAGCTCTAACCTTCTCCCCCCTTCTCTCCATCTCCCAACCCTTTCGCCTAAGCGTGGATAATTTCACGCAATCACGCACAGACGCGGATGCTCAAAACTGACCAAGCCATCCACCAGAGCTGGCCTGCGTTTTCTGGGCAACATACCGAACACCCCAGCACACCCAGTCACATGGAACACAAATGCTTGCCGCAAATTCTAAACGAACTATAACGCTTACAGCATCAACGGCAGAGTTGTCAAATATCATTTTCCCCGAGCGAATTCTTGACGTCGAGCCATATGCACTTTTTGTTTTTTCCGTGGACATGTTCAGCACGCCTCCACACGGCCCGCATGCACGACCTGCACGCCAACGTTGACGCCTCGCACCGACTGAAAAGAACGCAATTTCTATCCACAGAGACCATGCAACTTGTTGATCGACAACCAATTTCGTCTTGCTTTCATGCCAAAGGAAATGCAAACATTTGCAGGTCAAAAAAATCATAGCTAGCCGGAAGCGTTGGAAAATTTCAGGACTTCACAGAGCGAGCAGTAGCCACCCTTCCTAGCAGATTCAGAGGGAATTTCTTCCCCAGCACTGTCTTTCACTTGCGTCCATAATTTTTTTCAGGAAAAGGCAGCAGCTAAAGGTTTCAGTATGTCTTCCTGAAAATTTCGAAGCGAAGGAAAAAAGCTTCGGCAGGCTGATTCCTTTTACGTAAGCATCCATAACCACTACTCTTGCAAGCAGCAGAAAACTTCAGAAAGTTTTCCGCTTCGAAACCCCTCGAAGATTTGTTAGCAACGTTGAATACTGGAACAAACAAGTCATTCACGTCTGTAGCTACAAAGGCGGACTTCTTTTGAGACAAGAACATCTTTCGTTTGCATGCAGAGTAAAACGGTGTCCGACAGGTTCGCTCAAATCTGCACTTACAAGAGCACTTCAGGAAAATCAGCAGGCAACGTGCAACTATTCAGCATGCTAGCAGCAGAAAAACTTTTCAAAGTTTTCTGCGTGGAAAATGTCCACGAAAATTCCGTGGTTTGAAAGAACCGAGAAAGTGTCTTCAGACGGTTTGGTTCGGCTTTGCAGTCTTACGCGACACCGAAATTTGCAGAGACAGTGAGCATTGCTTATCCTTGCAAGCAACAAAATTCTCGAGCAGTCTTCCACCTTGACAATTTGCAGAAAAATATTCAAGGCTAATTCATGCAAAACAGTTGCATTTTCCTTTCGAGAGAAATATAGAAAATTCCAGATTGTTTTCGCTGGTGTATGAATGCCACCACCTGTTGTGTTTTAGTCTTTTGCTTCGGAACGCGAGGGAACCTTTCATACCAACAACATTATTATTGTTGCAAGAGGTTGGAATGTTTCAGGAAGCTTTCTGTGGATGAAATATATAGAAAATTCGGCCATTACCAGCCTTAAATAAGCCTCTTCCTGAAAAAACAGAATCCTTTTAAAGCAAGTAAGCCGCGAGCATTCTCCATCCTCGCAAGCAGTGCAAGATTTCTGGAAGTTCTCCGTGCGGAAAATATGCGCAAGTTTGCTGCAGTGTAGTGTGCGGAAACGGTGTTCTCAAGCATGTTCCTTCACATGCATTTCGGGAAAAAAGGGAGAAATAGGGAACATGCTTCATCCTCACTTTCAGTCGAAAATTTCAAGGAGTTGTCAGCGCGGTCAATGTCCGCATTCATAAATTCGAGGGAAATGGAAATCTTTTCATAAAAACGGCAACGGCAAACCTTGGAGCACCTGAGTCGTCAAAAAGCAGAAGAACCCTACAGATTTGTCTGGCCCAAAGTTAAGGCAAGTCGCGCGAATCATGCCTCGACTTCAGCAACTCGTGCCACTTCCTTGGCCACCAGCGGGGAGCAAAGGATGGGATGGGTCCAGGCAAGCCAGCTCAATTGATCTGAAGGTGATCCTGATAATCATGATGCGAAGCTTCTGGACATGTTTGAGCATCATGTTGGGCTCCTTCCCGAGCGTGATCTGAGGCTGAACTCCTTACAACGAAAAAATATGTTTGGCTTGATTTTTCGCGCTTACAGTGATGCTAGCAAGGCACTTGTGGGGTGCTCCAGCGGAGGGTCGACTGTGACCTCAACAGGCACCGCTTCAACAGCATTGACCCTGCCAGGCTTGTTGTCTGGAGGCACTCAGTAAGGAATGCATGCCTCGCTGAGGCCATAGCATCTAGACCAAGATACATTGCCTTCGGCGGGGCTTGGTTGGCAGGCGGGGGCGGCGGAGGCACTGTGCTGCCTGCTGGTTGAAATCACGAAATGCGCTGTCTTGCTAGCGAAAATGGCCTCCTGGCGCAGCTTGCACACTTTGTCGCTGCTTCTCTGTCTTCGGGCGGTACCCAAAAAGCACCACGTGCCTTGCGCGGCAAGTGCGGCTTGCTGTATGCCGGGGATCTTTCTCCAAACTGACTGAGGCGTGGGCTGATCGACACGGAAATGCCCCTTGACGCTGCACTTGGCAGCATACAGGGTATCCCAAGGTAGTACGAACTTTCCAAGATGGCCTTGGCCATGAGGGGATATATGCAAAAGACAATTGGGCAAGAGAGATGGAGGCTTTGAGGCAGACTGCAACTGCCGCTCATGCACTAGGTTGACTTTCCTGTTGCAACCTGGACGCGTAGTTGTGTTCGCACTCGCACGTCCTGGCCACTTCCGGGCAGCCTTTGCGAGAGCTCGTCCTTCGAAAGCCAGGTCAGCTCCAAATGCTCCAATTCAAAGGCCATCTGAACGATTTGAAGCGCAAACAAGAGTCGAAGACGTTTATGGTGAGCTCTCCACTGTACTTTATCCTCACCAAGCCAGCCCAACGATCTGTAAATGCGGCATCATCGCAAGCTGAGTCCACCACAAGTTTTCCTGGGTTAGCTCCAGAGCTGCATGCAGGGGAATCTCCAGGATCTGGTTGATGTCCTGGGGCTTTGCAGATTGCTCCTGCATAAAAAGCACAACTGGTGTACTTGCAGAGGAGCGTCCGGATCTGTAGACTGCTGAGCGCGGTCAGTCCGCTTGAAGAGCAAATTGCCGTGGAAATCCTGCTGCAACGAGAAGCTCAGCCACGAGTGAGGCTGAGGCATCAGGACCCAAAGCTTCCTGAAGAGTCATCTCAATGACAATCTCTGGTAGCTGCTGGCTCTGTATTCCAGGAGGCATAGCACCAAACCTAATCACAAGCAGGTCACTCAGTCCATGTCAGTCATGGAAAGATAATGCCTGAGGTAACAACACGCCCTCTGCTGAGCCGATGAGAGGGCTTCCGAGCTGTTGTGGCCGCTGAAAACCTCCTTGACCAGGAATGATCTAGCACGCAGCACATGGAAGCTGCCTTTTCAATTTCTCTCGGGTCAACTACACCTTGCCTCCACCGAAGGTCTGCAAACCCGGGAAGCCTTCCAAGAAGAATGTAGCAAACGCTTGAACCTGTGAATGATACTTGAGCAAAGTAATGCAAAGATGGTGTGGTTCCACTTCGCCTTCCATCAGCGGTGGCGGGGCAGACTGCGCTTGCGCATCTTGCTGCCAGCGCATCGGGGCCTTGCTTTGGGATTGCGGCACAAGATCACGAAGCAACTGCAGTCACGATCTTTCGCGCAGCTGACCAAACTTCGCAGACTTTGATACGACTGCGTATGGAACGCTCAAAATGCATGATGCAGCACGCTGTGGCGGACATGAACTTGAGACCAACGCGTCGTAAACCTTTGCCACCGAAATGTGGACCTTGTCTGTTCGCACACTCGACATGTGAAGATTGGCGATACATGGGCAGAATATCGAATAGCTCTCCAAATGGGAGCTTCATGTTGTCTCATGCGTGCTGCAGAACCTGATCTTTTCAGCCAAGATGCCCGAATACTTTTCACGCTGCTTTCAAATCTCCGGCGGCTTCCCGCTGGACGCAAGGTTCTCTTCGGCTGGAATATCTTCTGAAAGCGTTCCAGAAGCCTTGCAGATTTTGTCGCAGAGTTGTGCACATATGCCATCCGTGCTTGCAAGCCCAGCTGCTCAAGTAGGTTGCCTTCCTCCGCCTCCTCCCCATATTCGCGGACAATACCTCAACGAAACTTGGCTTCATGTATGTCCCCCTGATGCAGGATCATATTATCACAAATCCCCTGAGGAACGTCAGGAGCGCATCAGCTAAAAGGAAGCTTGCTGGCGATTGATGCCAGGAGCATCTGTGGGGAAAGATCAAAGCCTCCTTGCCTTCAAGGAACTCTTGTAAGACATGTGGGTCTTCACCATAGCCAGCTTACGTGTTCTTTCCTCAATCCTTAGTTGCATGCCACAAACACAACCCAGGTCTGGTGTCTCTGCACACGTCCGCAATTGAGACGGGAGTCCGCTTGCGGAAGTCCATCTGATACCTGGGTTCAACCAAAACTCTGATCACTGATGTAGCGGCTCCCTCTCGTTGGAAGCTAGATGCAGAAATGGTACACGCTCTCCTTTTGCTTTCCAGCCTTGGCATCTGCTGCTTCTTGCTCCTGTTTCTCCTGCTTCTCCATCTTCACCTGCAAGCCCCCCCATCCCATCTCAACACGCCCCCGTAGTCCCTCCATCACCTCGTGCTCAAAGCCAGGCACCAGAAGCCGCTCGGAGTCCATGCCTTCAGATGGAGATCTCGTCTGACGTGTAGGGCTGTAGGGTACATGTTCTTCACTTCTTCACCCATCCCAAAAGCAGCCTTCCCGCTCCATTCGCTGCAGCAATTTCTCCACGCGCAGCCCGCGCATAGGGGAGCCCGCCTCTCAACAGCCCAAGCAACCCCCAAAGCAAATGCAACGCCATCGGTTTGACGAAACCCGTTGCCATGCCTGCAAATCACCAAGTGCTGTCTTGCGCCGACGACCTTCATTTCCAAGCAATTCTATGCCACTACTGATTCTCGACTCTAAAGTTGTCGCTGGCTTTGCATCAGCATAGCAGCATCGCAAAAAACAGCCAGCAGTTTCCACGAGGGGTTGGCAGGAAGTACCGACAGCATTCAAAGCGAGTGTGCTGAAGCCTGGAGCACTTGGTGCAAGGCACAAGTGTGCTTCTTCAAGCCGCGCTGTCTCGTGTCCCTGCAGAACAAGGACACTTCAGTCCCACAGCCCGACATGATCAACAAGGTGGGACTACACGACAGCTACGTTGTGCATACACATTTGCCTTCAACCCAGAGTATTCGGCAGTAACATCTCCGGCTGCTGGTGCCTGACGTGCTCAGCAGCAACTCCCTGCATCCTTCAAACTCAGTGGCGTGACCTGGGGATCGAGGCGCATCCTGTCCAACTCCTCTTCAGGCTTAACCTCCTCCAGAGTCTTGAGCTTCTGTGAAGGATTCTGACCGCAAGGTAGCAGATGGTAGCAGTCTAGGCCTGCTTCTGCGAAACGGGAGACCCAGAGCTGAAGCAGGGCCTTAAACTTAGCTTGCGACGACTGCCCGTGCTAGTCGACTGCAAAACCAAGCATCCAGCAAACACTTCAAGCTGGCGGGCTGGCCTTGCAGGCTTCAAAATGGGCCAAGCCAGAACAAGACGTAACATCCAGCAAACTCAGACCACCTTCAGCATTCAACGGCGCAGGCGGGGGCACGACAAAGTCACCTCTACCTCAAGGAGCGCAGCTATCGCCTGCAATGTGTTTGATGTGTTTTGGTTGAACTGCCTCCACCAGGCCAGGAGACGCACACTGCCAGCTCACCTTTGAAAGTCTGCAGCCTTAGGACCCATCAATTGCCCCCTTGCGCGCTCTTCTCTTCCGAAGGTGCGGTCTTTCATTCCTTCATATTGCATGGATTACTTCTGTGGCTGCGGATGCGAATGAGGTGGCGCCAATCTGGTGATGTGGCTCATAGGAGATGTGACATCCCCACTCCCGAGAGAAAAGCTGGATTCAGGAGACTCAAGTAACTTTTGCCAGGCGTTTAGTTCCGTTGTACGCGTGGGCTGTGTATGTCTTCAAAACTCACGCATGCCAAGGTATGCAAAGTCAGCTGCAGAAGCCCGTCTTCCTCACTCGGGTCATCGAAACCTGCAGGTGTGCCAAGATTAGGTTTTGATGCCTGTCATTACCACTTAATCTCTGCCTGGCCCGAAAAGGAGTCGCTGATCCAGAACTGCAGCGTGTGTCCTGGGGAGACTTCGTAAACCGTATACATCGTATGCACATTAGGGGGCCCTCTGCAAACACCTGACTCACAAACAGCTGTGTCGAAAAATGCCACGCCGCAGCTGCATGGAGAAGGAGCCAACACGGGCTCGGAGCCCAAGCATCCCACAAACGTCAAGCACAGTCACTACACTCAAGTGGAAGCTCAGAATCTAGGGCATGAGTCCTAGGCCCCAGTTCTCTTCAATGGGCCCAAACATGGGGACGCATCGCCGAATCACAGCAGAAGAGCTTTTCTTGACAGGTCTCACTCTTCTGCCCTCGGGGCTGGGGATGTCCAGCTGAACCTCTCGCACAAAGGACATGGGCAGTGAGCACATGGAGTGCAGCTTCATCTCTCCATTGGCCCCGCGGACCTCTCGCGCTGCCTGCCAGCGCGGCAGTAGGCCTTCCGTAGCAAGAAGGGTCTTTGCTTGAAGGTTGCAAAAACGTCCAGTCTGGTCCTCGAAATGGGAAATTTTCGCGCTCAAAGCACACTAGGGCTGTTCTAAATTCCTTTCCCGAAAACCCTCCTTTCGCCGCGCCTTTCAAGGAGCTTTTGCCGTCTTTCGCGCGCCAGGTAAAACTATGTTCTGCCATATTATGGTTGTCGTATGTATGATTCATGCACAGGCTTTTCAGAAGAACATGTCATGGGTCTGGGGGCTTTGTGACAAGGGAGACATAGCCAGAGCAACCTCGTAAGGTTCATCTTAGCAATTCAATATAACCATTCGGGTAACCCCTTATGGCAAAACCTTTCGCGGACCTTTGGCCGCGCTTTCGCGCCTCTGTCGCGCACCAGGAAGTCAACATGGGAACCCATGATATGAACTCGGCTTGGAAAAAACCAGATAGGAGCCACGAACCCGAATGCAGACACGTGACACGTACATGCAATGATAGTGACACCCCACGGGCGAAACCACTTAGGAGACGTAGGTCCGGGGTCATCCCTTTCTCCTCTTTCTCC
>CAJNIZ010008779.1:194323-229369 GCA_905231905.1 Symbiodinium pilosum
TGCGAACGCTTGCGAACGCTTGCGGACGCTTTGCGAACACAACGCAACGACCTCGCGTCGCCTCCTGGACCCCTGGACCCCAACCTTAAAACGGGAACCCTTCTGCTACGCATTCGGGAAAAAGCAAGGGTTTTAGCAGAACCCTCCACTGTGGAATGTAGCCGGCCTCCTGCCGAAACATAGACCAGCAAAGAGATATTCTGGGGCATCACGTGCACTGCAAGGTTAAAGCCTAGACATCAACTCAGAAGGTCAGTTGTAATGGACCCTTCTCGCAGTCTGAGATTGTTGCTGTGCGCGGGCCGCACAGAATCAGGTGCTCCGGGCACAGTTCCTGGAACCTGTGGGAGGTTTGCTGGTGGTCCAGTCTGAACTCGGCTCGGACGCGGGATCAGGCCTCCTCCAACAATGATGCGGCTGAGGAGGTGCTGTTGGTGTCCCAACCTGAGAATGCAATATTCAGGAGAAAGCTATCAAGGACAATCTTGGCAAGATTCAAGTGCAGCTCAGAAACTGAGGGGCATTGAAGGGCTTCGCCCAACAACCCGATCACTAACGCGGCACTCCACACGAACTCGGGCTCGGCTGGCTAGTTGTCTGCGGCTCAACTCCTGCAAAGGCAGCGCTCAGAGAAATTGTCAGGACAGCCAAGCTTTTCAGATTGCGCAGCTCGTCACTGACAGGAACAACCATTCCCAAATGCATGCTGTCTGTCTTGTCGTCTAGGCCGCCCCTTCGGAATCTTGGCATGGTTATCCTCCGCGGCCGCGGAAGCATCTGCATCTCCAACGATCCCATCGAAAGCACGAGACCGCAAGGCCTCGGTTGCGGGGTGGGGGACACTCCATCATTCTTCTGGCGGCTGCGGACAACGTGGCCTCTGCAGACGTCAACTCTATGGTGGGCGAAAGTTCGAAGCGGTAGGATGGCTGGCCTAGCGCTTGACAGCTCAAGGGCCTTCTTTTTTACAGGCCGTGCACCATGCTACTGAGGTGACCTGGGCCGCGCTTGGCCATGTCCCACTTGTTTTGCACTCGATCCTCAGTTCCGTTCTTCTCTCCTTGAGGCTCTCTTCATACATGTCTACGGACATCCTTTGCGTCCCCTGGACTAGCCTGGAACTGAGAAGCACACCCGCTCCTGGTCAGCTGCAAGCCCTGGCGATGGGCTTGGTCACCGTGTGCGTTCAAACGCCATGTCCATGGAGGTGTTTACGCCCAGACCGCTTCCCAAGCGTTGCCTTGTAGATAACTGCTCTCCTCTATCTCTGCATCCACATTCCGTGCCTTTCTGCAGATCATGTGCCATGGAGTGACCATCTGTTTAGAGTGGTGACCCCCGAAGCCTGCTCAACACTTTCACCGACGTCTCCCGCAAACAAGTGTTTGGAAAACGCAGCCTTTCTCTTTCATCCTAGCAGAGGCGCACCTCGGGGAAAATAAGCATACCCTAATAATCTGAGACGCTTCCCGACCTACCGTGCCGCGAAACAGTCTGATCCCCGTGTCGCGTTTCCACAGCAAGCGTGTGAAGAAGCGAAAGGTTCGGTTCGATGAGCTGCTGGGACTTTTTGCAGGTCCAGCAGGGGGATGTCTTGACCATGTGCAACTGCCTGTGAATCAGTCTTGCACTGTTTGCTTTCAACGCAGTTCGAT
This sequence comes from Symbiodinium pilosum, assembly GCA_905231905.1. Classification (NCBI taxonomy): domain Eukaryota; class Dinophyceae; order Suessiales; family Symbiodiniaceae; genus Symbiodinium; species Symbiodinium pilosum. The sequence goes on from CAJNIZ010008779.1 coordinate 195,979, forward strand.
GTTGCTTCTTGGCAGCCACTAGGCCGCTCAATGAGGTAAATGTTACTGCCTTCCACAACTCTGATGGCTCCACCCCAAATTCAAATCCGTGCTGCTTTGCCACTGGTTTACGCTCTTGCCAGCTTGGCATGCCGAACAGAATACAGTAGCCGCTGGATAGTCAAGATGCTTTTGACGAGTGCAGGTGGCAGACTTTAGGGTGGGGAGAAGAGAGATAATCAGCACTTACAAGTGAGATTCATAAAGTGTTTCCAACGGTGCAAATGGGGCAGCTGCTCTTCGTTCTGCGTCAAAGGCCATGTCGTGCTCCTGAAGGATACGCAAAGTCTGGAGCTCGATTGTAGCTGCAACAATGCAAGCCACGCTGCACAACTTTTACCGTCAGGACTCCTGAGGTTGCGCTGTCAGTCGCCACGGCGTGGACACGAAGCCGAAGTCCTCTGTGGTCTGTCATCAGGACTACTGGATCAAGTGCCAGCTGCCTGTGATTGAAACCCTGCAGAGCCTGGCGGACTTGCCGCAGCTCCCGCCACTTGCCATACAGACTCTTGCAAATGGATTCGAACAGCACCTCCTTTTCATCACGCCTGTGCGGCAGATCTTCCTCTTACCACACATTGGGAGCAAACCAAATGCAAGCGCCTGGCGCGAACTTTCTTCCTTTCCTGTCCAAAGTTGCGGGGTCACACGTCTCTTTCGAGAAGTGCATTTATGTGATTCTGTTAGCCTGGAGGTTGCTTCGGTAAGCCTCTCGGGCAGCTTGCGCATCAGCATCAGTCGCTTGGCGAGCTTCAGCCTATGCACAGATCATGCCGATGAGAAGCTAGTCGCTTGCGCTATCCGATCCGATCCTCAGCCAGCGCCGCCCGCCATCCTTTACCGCGATCCACCAACAAGTCCAAACCTGGCGGCAACATCCCGAAACATGCCGCCAGAGAGCCAACCCAGGATTGACCTGGCAGGCAACTTACCGGCCATTCTGGGGCTCACACGGCTGTCCAGCTGTGTGACCACGTGGCTTTCCATCTCCTTCTGATATCGATGGAACAGCTCCTGCACTCTGCTTTCAAGCTGAAAAGTTTGCTCAACAGCAGCTCATCCACGTCCTGCAGTTCACCTGCTACGCGTGTCTCTCGGCTCTCCAGGGCATCCAAAGAGGTGAGCTTTCTTGCCTAGGCAAATCTGAAGTAACTTGGGCACCTTTCTGGTCTGTATACACACAGCAGGACATTGGCCACTTGAGTAATGTTTTTTTGGTGGTTGGACCTAGTAAGGTAATGTTCCTTATATGAGATACCATCCCCAAAAGGAGGATATAATCTTACTCTATATTGGATACTATAGTATCCCCACATAAATTACTACTGACTTGGCCATTGCACGCTGAGGGAAAGTCCAAGTCTCTTGAAGCCAAAGGAATCTGGAATAAGGAGATTCGGCAAACGTCGAGCCCTGCACTCTGCTGTGGCTACTCTGAAAGGAAAGTCTTCACCATAACTGCAAAGTGAAGTCCCACAAGCAGGCCGGAATTATGCAGCTGGAGTGCGCAGCTCGTAAAGCTGACTGGCCACCAAATGGCGCCTGCGAATAAGTTTCATCCATGGGCTTGGACACCTCATCCCCTCCCATCTCTCGCCTTTTCGATTTCACCTGTGACCGAAAACGAAGGCTCAGCCTGAACCAATGGCAGTCCGCTTGACACCCCACGAAATGCACCATGAAGCTAAGCCGGTGACTTGTTCAACCAATACACTTCCTGCAAGACTGCGAAATACAGAAGTTTGATAGGTCCTTTCCCTACTTCGCCTCTAGAGGATTGAGTCGCGGTGCACAGAGATTTGAACCCAGCATCTCACGATCTTCATCAGCTCGTAGCTGGGAAGGGCAGGCGATTGTGAAGTGAAAACAAATTAGAAATCTGTAGTTTTCCATCACTCTACTTTGCTGGGCACTTTGCTTGTTCTCCACGCTCGTCCGAATGCCCTGGCTTGGCCAGGACAGACCGTTCCAGCCTGAGCACAGGGTGTGTGAACTGTGGCCCTGAAGCGCGAAGTTTGAACTCTGAAGGCCCTGCAATGCCAGCAACCAGACAAGAGATAGTCTGAGTTGCACGGCTGAAGATAGAGCCGCTCGCGGTTCCATGGCTCAGCCACATGAGCTCCGAATGCAGCACGGAACAGCCCATCCTGAAACGTCACTTTTTTAGCACGGTAGAATGCAAGTTTTCTGGTACAATGCTGGATTCTTGTATCCTGGTCAGTCCTCTTGCACCACCCAAGTTTGCCCGTCGCTGGCAAAGCTTGCTTGGCCTACTCTCCCCACAAGTTGCACGCAACAGGAGTGGTATTTGAGCGCCTGATCCCTGAGACATCATCTCCTGCGCTCCTAGGAACATCCTGAGTCACCACTGTCAAGAACCAGCACTACTTGACTTGCGTTCAGCGTGCCCATTTCAGAAATCCCCGCATTTCCCAGGTTTGAGGGGCCGGCGGCTCCAAGAAGGCCTGATGTTCAGCAACAAGCATGAAAAATCACACAAGTTCCAAGCGCACGTTGCTTGCTTCCCGGCGACCGCTCTGCCTCTGGGTCTGTCAATGTCGCGAGGCAGCGCCAAAGAAGAGCTTGCATGCTCAGCGCCTGTCCACGCAAGAAGGACTTCGCACCTTGCAATAGCCGCTCCGCTGGGTGCCGAGCCAAATGTTGCACTCCGGAGGCAGCCAGCAGCAACGGCCGAAGCCAGGGTCGCTCCTGCCAGCAAACTCCTATTCGAATCCAAACATCTGCTGCTGCCCTGCATCCCTATCTATCTAGTAGAAAGAGCCTGGGACACGAGCGTCGCCAGTGACTTGATCTCGACTGCTTGCGGCGCCAAACTTTCCTGAGAAAACGATAAATCATTGAGATACCAAATCAGTTCTTGGTACTTGTCATGGCCTCCTTTTGGGATGCCTGCGCTGCTCTTTTCCGCCGAAGCGCCTGAAGCAGCTTTTTTGAAAAATGTCACACTGTGACAAATGCTAAACACGTGCCTCCAGAAACTGACTTCGTCGCAGCAGATTGGCAGCCTGTGGCTCACGGCTTATACTCTCAAGACAATCGTGAGGTTCCCCACAAGTCAGACACGGACAGTCTCGGCCGAGACTCATTTTTGCATTCGGCCGTGCTGTCAAGACACGTCTCTGAAAGTGAAACCAACAAATGCAAGATATGCAATTGAAGCGTCTGTCGAAAGGCATGCTTTCCACAGACGCCCGCACCGCTTTAAAAGCAAACGTTGCTGTCCTTTCGTCCTGCTGGCTTCACCTGGCATTGACGACAAAGCTGCGATCACTGCACAAATCAGATGGCACACACCTCTGACTGGCATGCCGAGCAACAAAGCCATCGGCCGCATTTTGCATCTCCTACCACGCAAGCACTGCTACTGCATATTGAAAGCTTGAATGACACATTTTCCCCGGACCAATCCTGGCCAGGAAGGTTGCCAGTGGGAGGAGGGTACGCCTGGTAGTGCTCTCGTGGCAGATACTGGGCTGGGCCCTCCGCCGCCTTCCAAACTTCTGTCTCAACATGCATCTCTCTGGTCAATGCCATGCTTGTGCAGCAGCAATTTCAGACAGGGGGCGAACTTGAGTCTGCCGTGCTCCTCATCCAAGCGTTGCACTGTGGGAAGTCCTCCTCCAAAGAGCGGCTTGAGAAGGCCGCCATTTCTTTCCTGAGTTACTGGCACCAGGCTGAAACAGGAGACATGAAGTCAATGGCCCACACCAATCCCGCACAAGATGTAACTCTTCGGTCGCGAAGCATGCTCCTTGAAGAGCTCCCATGCGAAGCTGCCAGCTAGAAAGTCCGTAAGTGGGAGAGCAAGGAGGACTGCCACCTGAAACTTCTGTCTTTTGCCAGCTGCAGTTCTTTTCATATTCTCATATGCCGTGCAAGCCGCTCTAATGAAATCAAGCTTGAAGGTGTTCACCAAGGCGCCCTTGGCTCATAGTTGCTCCGCGATGGAGATGATGGCTGACATGACTAGTTCAACCGAGGCTCCGTGAGGGCCCCAAAGAAGTCGTACATAAACAGCAATGCACTCGCAACACCCCATAAGCTTGTCAAAGTGATATCCATGCCCTTCTTCGCACAGTACCATCCAAGAAATGCCTCAGGTTTTTGCTCGAGAGGAAACACGTCCTGCGCTTCGCTTCACACGAAGTTGTAGCATGTCCGCACTTCAAGCAAGAGTGCAGACCAAATGGAATCTGAATGCACTCCGAGGGTCCACAACGCCCATGAGCAAGCCTGAAGCCCAGACAGGAGCCACCAGAGGGGGATGTTATTCGCTGACAGCATTACGCAGCGCCGAAAAGTGCGCACCTCCAATCGTGTCAAAGAGGTAGAGCAGGCGCGCAACTGTCAACAGGGCCCTCGGATTCAAAGTCACGAGAGGTTTAGAGTGCAGCAGTGCACCGGTCTGTAAATCACACACAAAGCAAGTGCGGATGAAGCACTGCACAAAAACGATGCCGCAAAGCCAGAACAGCTGTTCTCGGGTGCCTGTTCCCTGCCACAGCTTGCCCACATAAAGATTGCCGACTAATGCAATGATTCATGTCTCAGGCCTTGCCTTGCCCACCTGGACTGGGTAATGTAAGTACTCCATCCTGCAGGCTGCGCAGCCTCCAAGGGAGCACCTGCCCGGCATGTGCCCATCACAGCCCTTGCGCTTTGCCTCAGAAACCTCAGTTTTCTGCCGAGCTTCCGGTTCGGTTCGCGAGCTGCCTTAAAATCGAGAAGGCACACAAACACACACTCATCACGTGGTTGCACAACGTGCCGAAGCGCAAAGCGGCGCTCTGGGAGTGCAGAGTGTAAAGTCACATCCACAGAGCCGCTCGAGCCAAAGCGGCTGTCAAATCAGGCCCTGTGATCTGCGGACTGCTGCTTTCCAGCTTTCAAGGTGACCAATTCTGCTTAGGTCATGCCGTGCCTGGCTGCCCGGCTTTGCTTGGCTTGCAGCCTTGAAGGCAAAACCGTTTTGGAAATCAGCTGCAGTCAATATTTCCTAATGACATGTGTTTCGCCTGGTCCGCAGCGGGTTGAGGGCGCGGAACTGCGTCAGTTCAAGGGGGCAGCGAAATGCTCCCAAAATCTCATTTCACTTTCGGTCCTCCTTCAGGTGCCTGGACGCTTGAAGGATCCTGCTGCTTGACCAGCCAGGGGACACGTGCATCACCTGCCATGGCGGCTTGCTGGGCTTCTCGGCAGATGATCAGACTGCCACGGGAAGGCTTTGTAGAAGCTGTGTTGGGATGACTTGCCATGTTAGTCTCCGGTAGCTGCACGAAGCCCTGGCCCATCGTCCGTCCCGGATAACCTGCAAGGCGGCTTTGGATGCATGATCTGTACACAAACGAGACGCCAAAAAAGAACGTCGAAAACATAACAGGCCTGTTTGACATCTGCGCATGTTAGTTCATCATGCAGGCCATGGACAACCAAATGGACCATCAACACTGCTCTCCAGACAAGCATAGGCTCGCCCTTCAAGACCATCAAAAGCGCCCCTTCTAAAAGCAAGGTTCCACTTAATGCCTGGAAAGAAATCAAATGCTGAAGATTGCTGAAGCAACCACTGCTGGGTTTGCATCTTGAGGGCCACGGTTGGCCCTCAGCCCAGCATTGGGCTGTGTTTAATGGTTTTTCTTGCAGCAGGACTGAGATTGCAGGTTCCATTCTAGACTCTGCGGGCCAGTTCAAGGGCGTTGCCCGATGGTGGCCTCAGATGGTTCATTTCCGGCGAGGCTCCCGGCCGTCATTTATGGCGCAGGAGGAAAGTGTGATACCGGCGGACTCTAAGGTGCCCCGCCTTTCAGCTATCTTAATTAGGGACCTTCCTTGCTTAAAACATGAAGATTTGAATTTGTTCCGAGACTGTATCTATGATTTTTTCTAACGGCTAAGTTCCTTCTTGACACGAATCTTGGGCCTTCAGGATATGGGCCGCTTTCCAAAGGAACGTTTCTGCATCTATCTGGCGTTCGACGCTGCCCGAAAGTAATGTATGCCCTGTCGCAGCGTCTACATAATTTTTGTGCCCAATGTATCTGCCCCACCATAACCATACCAGGAAGCGTGGCCATGTAACACTATATCACAAGAAACGCGTAAGGCACTAGCTTAGATTGACACGCGATGGTGCCATACAAGATATGACAGAGGACGTGAAGAACACCTATAGGGTATCTCCATGGTAGCTCCGCTAAGCAATTCCGAAAGCGTACGATACAACAGCGAATTGCTCAGGAGCTTGTAGAAGGAGAGTTTCGTAACCGCAGAGTGCAGCACAGCCCCACTCTAACCTAGAACACGGCCTGTGCCAAGCTGCGCTACATCTCTTTTGCTTGCACAACTGTAGTAGACCCCTGGGCGGGCGCTGAACGCGTGTGAAACTCTGCTGCGCAGGCCCTCACTTGCGTCGGCGGCGCGTCTGCAGCCATGGGGGAACCAGGGCCTTCATTGAAATTGATGGTTTAGCGTGTACTGTTGTTGTGCCTAGGATTTTCAGAGCAAAATCCATGAACAGATTTCTGGCTTCTCTGAAAACAAAGCTACTCCATCGGCGTTCTGCAGAATTACGCTGGGAAAGGCCACCAAGTAGTTCCCGTAAATACGGAGACGTCAATACGGACCCAAAATATAATCATTTTCATCAAAGGGACCCCCAAAAAGGCACCCTCAATTTAGGGAAAGGCCCCAAACCCTAAACCCACAAGAGCTGCCGGGTTGCTGGTTCCTTCTCCTCGGGCTTCGGCGCCTCCTCAGGCTTCTTCTCTGCAGGCTTTGGCTCCTCCTGCTGCACTTGAAAAAGGCTTAGACGTTTGAGTTGTGTTTCTTTGTGTTTTGTTTTGCCAGGATTGCCAGGTTGGAGGTTCTCAGACTGGTTGCTAAAGGTTTCTTTTGCATTTTGATATGCTCTCAGGGCCTGCTCACACAAACCCACAGATTAATGTACAGCCAGAACAGCATAGCCTAAGAGACCTCAAAGCGAAGTATTGACGACACACATCACAAAGCGTAGAAGTACTACCTGTCATTGTGCTTCTTACTGGGTGATTCCTGGGACTTAGGGGCGGATTACTTTCCAATTTACAACCCTACATCTGGCACCCCAAGCTGGTCTCTTTATATTACCCCGATTATGGACAGTCGTGCTATAGCGTTCAACTACAAGTGCTTGCTGAGCGCCTTGACCAGTCAAAAGGCACGCTGAAAATGTTCACCCGCTCTCACCTACAGGCTTAGCTTCCCTAGCTTGTCAAGTGCCGAAACTTTCCAGCCCAAAACAACAGCTTTACCCTTGCATGCTCGGGCCTTCTCCTTCTGCGTGACCTCTTCCTCATCATCATCATCATCATCTTCCGCATCCTGCTCATTGCGTGTGGCCTCCTCGTGCACACTATCTTCGGCCTCCTCCTGGTCATCATCTTCCGCCTCTTCCTGCTCGTTGGCTTCTGCCTCCTCTGACTCATCTTCTTCAGATTCCTGCAAACCACCTTCGCCCTCCTCCTGCTCGCTGTGTTCGGCCTCCTCCTCCACATCGTCTTCGGCTTGCTCCTCCACATCGTCTTTGGCCAGACCATCTTCGGCCTCCTCGGGCTCAGCGTCCTCGGCCTCCTCTTCCTCTTCTTCAGCTTCCTCTTGCTCGTCCGGCACCTCCGAGACCTCGTCTTCCACCTCCTCGTTCTCATCGGCCTCTCCCGGCTCGCTCTCATCTTCCTCTTCTTCGTCCGCGGGCTCTGCCGCCACTTTGATTTCTTGCGCACTAACATGCCCAGCAGCTGAGGGCACTGGGGTAGTGGCTTTGGCCTCAACGATGCCGCCGCTGCTGACCTCCGCACTTTCACTCCTCCGCTTCATGGAGGATGTGACCTCGGATCTTGACACGAACATTGCCGCATCATTCTTGCCGGCTCCATCCATTGGCCTCGACCGCCAACTGGAGTCATTGTCGGGGCCGACATTGCCGACCCGATTGTACTTCCCGCTGCCTTTCCCAAAGGGGTGCTGTCCAGGGCCGCTGTTTTGGTTTAAAGACCAATGATTCTGCTGCCCGGCTCTGCCCCCCATTTGCACGGGCATCATGAGCGGTCCACTGCCCGCGTGCATCATGTTGTTTGGCTGGCCCATCTGCATGCTCTGCATGCCCTGCATGCCCATCTGGCCGGAGTTGTTCATTTGAATCATTTGATTCACCATGTGGCCGCCTTGGCCTTGCTGCATGCCGACAGGGACATAGCAAATGATGTATCCATCGTTGCCCGTCTGCATTTGGGGCCACTGCCACTGCTGCATTCCACCCCACTGCCCGCATCCTTGCTGCTGGCTAACCTAGCCTTGCTGGGCAGGCCATCCCTGCTGAATCCATCCTTGCTGGACCCCCCATGGCTGTTGCTGTGGCCACGCCGGCCACTGCATCTCGCCTCAACTATGTACACTACCCTCAGGTGGCCACGAGTGCCACCCTATTTTTGCTGTCTGGCTTCGAGCCGCAGCTTCAACACGTGCAATGGCTGAAGGCAACGATGGATCATGTTTGAAACCTCAGCTAGACATAGCCCGCGGTGCCTCCCAGCATTGGTCGTCTGCCAGCCAAGAGCTGAGAGCCTCTGATGACTGAGCCATTGACAATGTCAATCCCTTCACGAGTTTTGCTAGCCGAGCTACCCATCATGTTCATGCTGCTGGAAAACCCGGAAAAAGAAGGAGCCGAGCGCCTGCGATTTCTCAACATCTGCGAAGGCTGACCAAAACAAAACATATGCCATGAGGCAGAGCCTGGTAGCCCCCATGCCAGTCTGCAATTGCGGCGGATTCATGGACCAACCTAGCATGCCGAACACACCGAGAAAAGAGGCGAAGACTCCCGCAATCTTTGAAACGTCGCATATCCAACTAGCCACTGCAAAAAGAGGTCTGCCTTGCAATTGCCCTCCAGCAGCCACATCCTGGCCGACAAATCCGCCAGCTGCACCTATCAAGGCGACTACGCAGCTAGCTAGACCGCGTGCCAGCAGGACGCAATCGAATGGCGATGCGTCGTGTAGACAAACTTTTGTAAGTACATGGCCAGACCCAGTTGTTGAAGGTTGCCACGTGGCCTCACGAGCGCATGTACTGCTGCAACGGCAACATCAACGCTTTCTGCACCTGCTCGCTGATTGGCTGCAAACTTGTCGAACTAGGGCCAAACATCCTTGACCTCAGACGGTTTTCGTTGGATACAAGCTGAAACATGTGTGCGTCTGTGTTCTAGCCTGAGTTCCACACGAAAACCCACCCCAGCCGGATCGGGCAGCCAGCTCTGGTTGGTTTGCAACATCTTGCGCTTGAAAACCAAGAAGCTGGCCGCTGTTGGATGCATGGTCATTGAAGAAACCGCCCGTCACAGGCTGGCCAAAACCCCGGCTGGGCAGGCCAGGGGTGGGGTTCCCATAGCTTTGCGCCACTGGGCTGCCAGTTCCCCAAGCTCCGCCCTGCGCTCCGCCCTGAGCTCCGCCCCACGTACCACCCTGTGTGCGGCTGAAGAATGCCATGGCCACCGAACCATGGCAGCGTCATGCCGCTACAGCACCCCCATAATTTCAAGGAGACAAGGCCTAAAATGTTGTGCAACTGCCTGACTTTTGCGAACCAGATGCTATCACAATATCTACAAGCTACTACGGTACCAGGTGTTCTTCACTCCAACCATTCGGGAATGTTCAATCCACGAATCTCCTTGTCTTACACCGCCAGCCACTTCGGCTAAGGAGGACATCAAGCTCAGCCAGCCCTGGAAGGATTTCGCTCGGTAATGCTGACAACTTGTTCAAGTGAATGCTTGTCGAAGCTGTTTTCTGTAGTTCGGCTGCGACGACGATGTCAACAGCAAGCCTACGGGGGCGGAGAACCTGGCAACAGGCCATATTCCATCCCGGAAAAGCTCTGAGGCCATGTGAAGTCCAGGAGCCTTCTTGTTTTTCTTGGCTGCACAACTGCGCAACACCTTCAGGATCAATGCTAATCTTCAAACGGTCACAGAAAGGTCTGCAGCACCAGCCTTTCAGGACGCCAGCCGTGCAAGCAAACAAGTTCGCCAACACATCAACCCTGAGTCCAAAGCAGCAACGTGAAAGCCATACTTGTGTACTCGCAGGCATGGGTCGAGGTTGCAAAGGGGCCCTTTGTCTGACAAATCTCAGCTGGCCACGGCTGCTCTGCAGGTGGCTGCGTTGTCGACGACGGGGCCTGCTGATGGCAGCAACTTCCAGACTCGACGATGAAACGCCTGGCCTCTTCTGTAGCTGGAGCCTCGTCAGCTGACTTTTCCAAACTAGAACTGTCAACACTGGGATTTCCATGGTCTCCAAACTGGTGCTTGCTTCCCCATCTTGCCAATAAGCGCCAGGGCTCGCGCGTTGGAGGAACGCTGTGGCGTTTGGTCCTCGCGCTCTGATCGCTTCATGGCGGGTGGTAGATGCTGAGGCGTGTTCCTGAGCATGAACAACGGACAGCATTGCATGCTTAGTGCCCTCGCACGCTCACAAACAGTTCAGAGCTTGGAACCCAGAATGAGGCACAGTGTGGGTGGGCACGGGTGGTGCCTGGCTCTAAGGTTTCACCAACTCCCTGTAGCATCAGACAGCAAGTGCAATTCCGCTTCAGCCTGTTTCATGGGCAGACCACTGGTAACCGTGAGCATGATGACGCCCTGCCAGAAATGCAGGGAAATTTGATGGCGGGTGACTCAATAACTTAAGACGAGTGAGAGCAACAGCGGAAAGTGCCTGCTTGGCGCCTTTCCTCATTAAATCCAGGCCCATCTCGCCCTTAGGCTGCATTACCGTAGCCTGCGCAAGCAGCCTCTCTTGAGTCTACCGCGAAGCGCCTAGACTTGCAGCATTGCCTCACCGACCAAGGCATCTGACTGGTGCCTGGCCGCTGAATGTTTCAGCCAATGCCTACATGCTCGAGTCGCTGCCTGTGGAGCTTCATCACGCTGATCACCTGCCACGCCATCACATTCCCAAGAGATGCCAAGATGCCAAGGCCAAGGCAAAGCCTGTCAAAAACAAGGCCGGCTTGGCAACGCCTTCCCCAGGTGGTGGTTGAGGGAAAAACATGACCTGAAAAGGTGGGAACAATGCTGGCACTGTGCCGCCCGTCCGACCTCTACTTGTCTGCACCTCGTTCAAGGATATGACGTCCGACTGCCCATCAGGTGCATGAAAAGCAGGAGTTCGCCTCCAAGCTGCAATCCTTGAAGTTTACTCCTGGGACTGACAGTCAACTCTGCAGATTCTCCAAGTCACATGGTCTTCTGGCTGCTCTTCACCTGTCCAGTGATAGGGTCAGCCCGTTGTCACTCAATGCCATGGAGTTACATGAGCCAGGAAGAATCATCGCTTCAGAGCAAGTTTGCATCACAGCCTCGACTACCAGGTTCCTCAAAGTGGGATCTGCTCCATCCTTAGCTACTACACGCTTAATAGCTCGTGGCACATGGATGATGGCAGAAAGGGCCGGCACACTCTGCAATGCATGCGCGATGCCCTTCAAATGATCTCCCACCTCACAAACGGCCAACAGCTCCCCACCGCAACAACACAGAATGTGCCAGTGCGGCAAGATCCTGAGCCGCTAACACGATACGATGCGCGGCCCAGGTCATGCAAGGACTGTCAGGGAACACTGTGCCGACAAAGTCTCATGAATGCCAGAGGTGCACATGTGGCGAACAGCTGTGGCAGCAGGCAGGCACAATAGCACGTGCTTGCAGTGGTTGCGTTGTCCATTTTGGTCCAAGTGCAGGCGCATGTATCACAAGGGCTGGGCGCACCTCGATGAGGATTCGCCATGTACCAGCCATCAGGAATTACCAGGTCTAAGCACGCACACACGCGCGCACACCCAAACGCATGCACACACAAATGCTTGTCCAACAGGCTCATGGTCGGAAATGCGAGGATGAAGTGGTCCAGTATTGTGAACCCATTTTCTTTCTACATTCTGAGTGCTACCGCATGATTCTTTAAAAGGGCTGCGGCCAATTCCTTGACGGAGCAAGGCTAAGGAGTCAGGAGGAACCAGCAAGCGCACAGCCAACAGCATATTGCCAAACTCCTTTTTGCCCTCCTCAATGTGCATCCTGGTCGGTAAGAAGTTACCGGCCAAGTAGTGCAGAAATCCGGCTTGCTCTTGTGGCATTATCAGTTTCAAAGCCTGGTATGCAACCAACTCCACAAGCCTGCTCATCCTCTTCTGGCTCAAAGTCTCGACGCATCTCAGCACCGGAAAGAGCTCCAGCCGTCCATCCAAGCGCAAGCAGAGCCATAGAACCCACCAAGTACTTTCTGAGCCTGGCCATGGCGGGTGCTGTCTCGTATTGGCCAAGGAGCTGGTCTCGCTTGAGCTCCGCCTCTGGCTTTACCCTCTCCACGGCGTAGTAGCCACCATCCCCCGGGGAAAAGCTCCGTTGGCTTCGCTGGTCCCGGCTGTCTTCCACGATGTAAGACTTTGCCAGGAGATTCTTGTTCAAAGGGTCCAGCAAGCCACCAATACGAAGAAGAACAAGAAATGTGAAAGTCAAGGAAATTGCAACAGCATAGAAGAAGGAGGCCACCATGTTTTCAACAATTACACCATCCTGATCAGCTAATGGATATACAAGTGTCGTCAGCAGCAGCCCAGGCAAGAATGAGCCTGCAGCACAAGCCAGAATTCGTGACGCAAACTCGCCATCTTCTAAGAAACCCCAGGAGCCAATCGGATCTTCCTGCACGCGACGGTATTCGACGATCGGGTCAAACTCCGTCTCTTCGCGCTTCTTCTTCGCCCTCCTGAGCACCAAGCCTCGAACACGCCGTGACCCTCGGAACGCGATGATGGCTGAAGCTGCCAATGCAATGGACACCCGGCCTCATGAGCACAAGGCACGGCTATGCCGTTCGCTCAAATTCTGCAAGCCAGCCCTGTCCTTGCAGAGTTACTGCACTGCCAGGCCCAGGCCCTCGACTAACATGATGCGAGAGGTCTGCAGCCTGCAGTCAGGAACATGATCACGAATGGAGGGCAAGAAGGGTGCAGCGCTACAGCGCACCTCCACTCGACTTGAGGCCAAGTGAGCAGGTCGCGGGGGTGCAGGGCCTGAACGAGGTGGAACTTACAGCAAATGGCACTGCTTTGTCCCATCTGTGCATCTCTCAGTCAGTTGCCCTCGAGCAAAGCAAAAGCTTGAGAGCCCCCCATTTCCGCTGGTGCTGGCAAAGCGGCTGCAGCATTCCCAAGCTCGAAATGATTGCCCACCACAATACAAGCAGTCAATACAATCAGATCAGCAATCTTTTGAGGCCCTTTGCCTCCCGGGTCAACTGGCAAGCCATGGTTCGCAGCTCGAAATTACTTGCCACAGGCTCGCGACGACCACGGCTTAGCTTCATTTCAGCTTCAGCCGCTTAGTATCCGGATACGGTGGCACGAGCAGGCCGGCGTTGCAAAATGCTGCAAGGAGCGACCAACACAGTGACACCAAATGTACATGGGGCGCGGAAGCCCGTCAGATTTGCTGTGAGCACAGAATATAGAAGCACACATGATCAAGGTTCTGTTGATGACTATATTGTTGTGAACACTTGAGAGCCTGCACTAGGAGCTTAATGTAAGCAACATTATTGTAAGTGCTAATAATACAACCGGAAAAAACCTGAGATTCAGGATGCTTAATTTGATGTTAATTAATTGCGAACCTATGTTTTGCTTGATATGCCCTATGCACATATTGGGCGGTCAGGGGGTAGTAGTGCTAGGAGGAGGAAGAGCAAGAGTAGGAGTAGGGAAAGTAGGAGCAGGAGAGGATTTGATTTTAATTTGAGTTGCGAACAATGGTTTTGCAAATTTTTAGGCTGGTGAATTCCATTCTTACCACCCTTAATTTTCGACCCCCGATCTCCCGGACCTTTATTTCTAGATTGGTCCGCCCGGAACTCCCGGAGATGCGGGAGGGTTGTTGAAACGATCCTCACATTAGTGAGACCATTGGCGGCAAAGCTCACCGTGCCGCCACATACCTGGCCGAAGCCCCGACGGTGGCAAGTTTACATGATCAATCAACCCTGATATAACCTTAATTAACCTTACATTGTCCCCTCGCCCTAGTCTTCCGCAAATGGCTAATATGTTGGGTTACGGGAAGCCGTTCTCTTTGGGCTTGCCGGCGAGCTGACCTCATGCTAGCAGCATCCGAAAGTTGCAAAAAGCTGACTTTGGGCCCCCTGCCGAATTCCTGCATTACTTTTTGGCCTCTGGGGAGTGCTCCGGCCTGGGACAGCATGCGTTGCAGACAATGTCGGCCTAAGCACAAAGCAGCCAGAGCACCTTTGGACCATAGAAATCCATTGTGCTGCTGCACCAGGCCTCAAAGCACCAACAGAAAAGACAAACGTCAGTGGTATCAAACAGGAGCCATTCTTCTGAGCATGGAGCACTGGCAGAAGCTGATACCACCTGCAGAAACACAAGCCAATGCAGCGCAAGGCTACGAATATCATGCTTGCTTGCTGAGATCCCTTCCGCTTCCACTGCTCGTTGCAGTTCTGTCTGGATGATGTCAGCCTGGCGCAAGGCTTGCATTCCAAATGGGGCATAGCTTGATCACTGTCCATCTTGGAGCCGCGCACTCATTCGCAGCTTGCTTATGACTTCCTCAGGTCCATGAAGGCTATCAACTGAATCAATGCCTTTGTTGGGGAGCAGACATGCCCGTGCTGAGAACCCTGCTGCACCGTTCTGCGTCTTGGAGGTGTACAACACGTCGAACTCTGTCGATGTTGTGCCCTGTTGCTCCTAACGCAAACATGGGAAAAGGTCAGAATGCCCAAGCTCGGAGCTTTCTACTGATCGACACGAGAGGAATATGCACTGGTCAGTGGTCAGCAACGCGAGCTCTCGCCTGCGCCCCTGCAACTCTGACCGTCACCCCTAGCTGCTGGGACAGAGTTGTTGACAAACTCTGCCCGACCTGCGACACAAAACACGTCAAAGCAGATCTTTCGCAGTAATCCTGCACGGCAACCCAAACCTTGTCGCTCAAACCAGAAGGGAGGTTGTCCCCTTTCACCTGTCATAAAAAAGCTGAAGCGCCCAGAGAAGTATTGCAAAGCTCTGGGCCCGGCTGAAAGGATGCATTTGCCGTGGATGATTGCCGGAAGCGTATACTTTGCCCCATCCTCCTTAGACCTCACCACAGCAGACGAGAAAAGCTGGGCAAGTTGGCATGACTTTTTGTGGCAAGGGCTGCGGCAAGACCTGCTTGGAGGAACTGGGCGCGCCCGCCATTGACTCCAGGGCAGCCCTTTCCAGGTCAGGTTCTGTGGCGCACACAGTGCATCAGCTGGAGACTTCAAAACCTGCGGCCAAGGCCCCCGCAGTGTGAGAGGTGGCTTGCCAGCGGCAGCCATGTCATCAAAAAAAGCCTCGAACGCACCACGCGCGGAGCATCGAAGACATTGATTCTGCAAGTCGCAGCTACACAGCCCGGTGCTGCGTACTTCCCTCCCGAAGACCCTTTGCTCAACAGCTTTCCGAGCTTTGCAAACTCCTGAGCTTGGTCAGACAGGCGGCATTTGTACACAAAGCAACTTCTCATGGGCAACCCGGTGTGCCAATCGAGCTTCGTCTCGCGACAGCTGGCCATCGCTGTCGACGTCAGCATCACGGAACCTTCCGGACAGGTGCTTAAGAATATTGGACACCCCTTCTCTCCAATGGGCGCACAAATTTCGCAAGGATTTCACTGATGCGAGCTTTTTGCGTAGCTCCTCCTCTGACAGGACGCACCTGGTCATGTACAGAACCAGTGGAGGTAAACCTCCCATCCTTTCACGATGGCACTGTAAAGCGAACAACAAATATTGCAACCTAGCGACTCCTCACCGCTGATGAGGCCGTTTTTGTCTTCATCCATCTGCTTAAAGATTTCCTCGGCTGGCGTAGGAAATACATGCCTACCAAAGCCTAGGATATCAGTCTGGGCGAGGCACACTTGAGCTCTGCTCCTTGGCTGGTTTGCACTGCAGCGCAGCGGCTGCCATGTGTTGTCTGCCATGCCATTGCGACTTCTGAGAAGCTGCTGCGGTAGCTAAAGAATACTACAAGTAGCTTGAAGGCCCCGCATCCATCGAGGGTTTGGTAGCAGGAGCTGCATGCAGCTTTCCCAGCTTTTCCGCTTCCAGGTTTCAGAAGGTATTAGGGTTACAAGTCAGGAACCTTCGGCTGTCGTTTGACCGAGAAACTGCCAGAAGCGGCTCGAATCCTCCAACGGCTGATTGAAATGCACTCTGCGAGATGTCATCCTCAGCGTCAGCTGATGTTGATTTGGGCTTTGGCTTGATTTTGGATGACCAGGCCGAGGCGCTCTGAGCACACCCATTCTAATGCAAGCATTTTTCATGCTCCCAGCCCATTCCACAGCCTCAAGAGCCACAGGTACAGCTTTCCCACCAGTCCCGAGCCCCAAGCGCGGTCTGAGACCCCAGGCCTTCTGTCGAAACTTGCCTTCTGCCTGAGCTTGCTGAACTGCATAGAGCGTACAGAAAGCAGAAATATGGACTAAGAAGTGCACCTGGGCAGACAGTTCCTCCAAATGGCTGGTCAAGTCCTGCAAACCTAAGAAAGGTGAGGTACCCTGCAAAGACTTGACCTGGAACAAGCTGCCAACTGCCGAAAGCAGAGGCCTCCACTGCTACTGCCCTTGACCTGGCAGGCACCAAGCACATGATGCACGGAGCCCCGCCACCTGGGCAAGAGCCCGACCTGTGCGGATTTCTGGGATCCTTGTGGTGTAGGGCTGCCCCCTGAACAAGCCACGAATTCATCCAGAACAAGGCCGGAGCCAGAAATTGCCTTGTAGGGATTCTGCAGGCTCTGGCCTTGTCGCGGGGGCAAAAAAAATTGAAAAGCAAATGGACCGACTTTGCTGAGCTGCCAGCGATGTGTGGATCCAGCCATCTGGTCCACCGGCCTAAGACAAGCACGTCCGGAAACACAAAATGAAGCTCTTTCAGGGTTGAGGACGCCACTGAGCCCGTGTGCAGCAAGTGCTGCAAAGCCTCCATCCCAGCAACTCATCAGCAGATCTTTAGACTCAGTGAGCAACGGAAAACCAGGGAGCTGCTGGGACAAGTTGCTCTTATGGCTTATGCATTCCCTGAAACTGGGCATAACTTCAGGGCACCACTCAATCAGAAAGGCTTATGGAGAGGAGACGCTTCAGTTTTTCCCAGCAGTGGTGACACACGCACCTCCGGGCTCTGGAAGAGCGTTTCACTCTGCATGGTGCCGTGCCACCTGGGAGGGGGTTCATGCCCTGCCAGCATAACCAGCCTTCTTGACTCCCTTGCACTCCTAATTCTTGCGCTGTCGTGAAGGAAGTTTCTCAGACAGCCGCTCTGGAGGGGTGATTCTGTCATCCCGTAGCGCGTCAATGCCCTGGAACAGTCGTGCCTGAGTGTTGTCTACACCCGCGACGAGGGCAGAGGCCCATGACAAATGAAGAGGCTAGCTACTGTGATGCGACGGCGCCAAACAGCACCGCACCCGTTGCACCCGTTGCCGAGGCCACAGCAAGCTCTGAGGGCTGATCAATAGGCGGGCGCACTTCTGCCAGGCCAGCCCCAAACCTCAGCCGAATACAAGAATTGACCTTGAGATCCAAAGCTGCTGCTTTTCCTCACATGACACCTAACGTGTCTGGGAGGCCATGTTGTTTTTTTGTATCTTTGCTTCAGGACTAGCAAAAAATTGAGCGCCACAGCACGAGGTACCATGGCCTCCGCACATATTTCTGCAGAGCCTCATTGCGGCAGACCTGAAGGTCTTCAAACTCATCCTCTGACAAGAGGCAAGACACCTCTGGGTCTATGCAGGTACTATCTCGATGCACAACATGCAAACAGAACCCCTGCGTGTCTTTGAGAAGTCCCACCCTGTCACTGCCGAGGACTTTTCGCAGTTGCAACATGAAAGGGGCATCTTCGCCAAACTCCAAATCTGGGTGTGGATGGCTAAGGGCAAGCGACCGTTTGAACACGTAGCTGAAACCATAGCCATAAATGGTCTCCAACAATTCGTGCTGATCCTCGACACTCCAGGACTCGGGATCTGAATACCCACACTGACCCGTTTGCGCAAAATAGTTATGCCAAGCACACAGCGTCACAGCGCCCCAACCGTGGCGCTGCATTTCAAGAACCATCCACTCACAGTACTGCTCCGCATACAGGTCGTCGTCATCAAAGTTGATGCAAACATCGCCGCTTGCCAAGTGTATACACATGTTGCGCTTCAGTCCAACACTAAAGTCATCTCCTGCCTGTCGATGAAGAGGAACGTGCACCAAGCGCTCGTCTTGAGCTGCCAGTGCCTGGAGAACGTGTGATGGCTCATCCTCGTAGGTCTCCACAACAATTAGCTCCTTATCCTCCCATGTCTGGGCCACAAAACAAGCCCAGAGCTGCTCATGAAACTCGCAGCGCGAAGCCGTTGTAGGCGTGAGGATAGACAAGCGGTTCCTGATTTCAAATCTGCCTGGGACATGACCTGATCCATGCCCGCCTCTTGGTATGCGCCGCAATGCACTCATCCGTGACGGATCGTACGCCCCTTTCGAAAGCTCGAAGAGATCGCTTTCAAGCCGCGTCCAGGATGTTGGAGTTCGGCTCCAGCCATAAGCAGGCTGACAATGCATGGGGAAAGGAACCCCAACCGGCAGGTGCCCTAGTTAAGATCTGCCCTGGCGCTTAGCCCAGCATGTTTAGCAAGAAGATCCTAAAAGTAAGGCTGACTTGCTTTTCCGGCCTACGAGCCACACAATGGCTGCCACCAACACATATCAAGGCTTGGCAATACTGGGCTTCAAATACCACAGCCACCTGAGAAATGGACTCTTCACGACTTAGCCTGCGCAAGAGGCTGGCATTGAGTTCACAAGCAACTGCAGTGCACTAGATTTCTCAAGTGGATTTTCTCAACTACCCTGTCTCGCGGTCTTCATATTCTCTGCTCTGTTCAGATGTTTCTTTCATTTGGAATGCCCACTCACATTTTCTGCCGCGGGCCTGCTCTGACCTAGATTTCTGTCTAGCCCAAATGACAAAGAGCGTAATCATCCACAATGTTCCACCTCAGCAGGGTGTATCCAAATGAGACCTTCAAGGGCGTTGCCACCCAACACAGTGGCATCACAGGCCCTTCCTCATCATCTCTTCCCTACCCAAGCAAACGTAGTGTTCGTCCCACCTAGGCATCTTCAGAGACCCGCTGCTAACAAGGAGACCTTGTCTTGCCCAAGTTGCACTCCCTGAACTTGAGCAATAGGACGGCAAGAGCCAGAAGCGAGCGGCAAGTTAGGGAAGGTTTTATGAAAACAGCCCCCTTATGCAGGTAGCCACAGCCTGTGGTTATGGTCTCTGTCCATCTTCTGAAAGGCATTGGACAGCGTGGACCATCTTGCCTATGCTGAAACAATGGTTGTAAGATGTCTCAAGATAATGTCACAACCTCCTTGGCCATCAAGACCAGCAGGGACCCCGGCCAAGACGCGCTGCTTCAGGCCAGTTGCAGAAACACCTATTGTGCACAGCGACATGAGTGTGAATGGCTCGCAAAAATGAGTGGGGAAGTTTGCCCACGATGATCACAGGTCTTGGGAGCAGGCTTGGCAAGCCACTCGACCTCGTGGAATGTGCTTAGTGAAGTGAACAGCGTGTGGTCTGAGATAGACGTCCCAAAGGAAGGGGATCACCAGTGCTGTTTAGAGAAAAACCGAGCAGAGTACCCAAGTTCCAAAGGCGACTTGTCATCACGCAGACCAAGCGAATTTGCCAGATCTCTTGGGTTGAGATTCCCGTCCTGGCAGCAATTTTCATCTGGGCATCATGGGCATCTTGGTCAGAAATTGCTGTGAATGCCCATGCGAATCCAAGACCTTTTTTCCCTGCGAATGAACTCTCACAAGGGTCCCGGCGACAAGTCTTGCGCATCTTCGGTGGCTTCGGCTGCATGTGTGTACAGTTCTATGAGGTCGCCGTCCGGACCCTCAGAACCATGAGCTGATTTGGCTTGGCGGCTCTTCAGCAAATGCATTATCGCCCACAACTCGAAAGGACCCCACAAGGGAAAGGTCAGTTTGCAGAGAAGCGTGCCTTCGGCAACACCAAGGACTAATCTTGCAGGGTTTTGCCCGGTTCGTTCAGCCAAACTGAGCCACCATCGGTTTTGCTGCAACCTCGTCTGCAGCTTGTCTGACAGCTGCCAGTAGTTGTCGGATGCCCACTCGTACCAGCCACCACCCTCAGGCTTCATTGCCTGTGGCCGCTGTGCAGTAAGGCGAGTCTTCACCTGCGACCAGGCAGATGTAACGGTGCGCCTCTTGGGGAAGACCCTCCGTAGAGGTTGGAATCTTGCACCCAAAGCGATGAAGACCCCAAGGGTGACGTACTTGGCACCAAGAAATAGCGTGATGACCTTGGGCACAGCCGAAGGCTCAAGACCCCAACTGGAGATGTACTTCTGCAGGCGCTGCCCGACCATGGTGCTTTGTCTTAAAGCCCACTCATAGACTACATCCTGCCTAAGGGCGCCAAAATAAAACAACAGCTGAGCCGATGCTTTGCCACGCTTCTGCTTCATCGCGTGGCGGTGTTGGCATGAGATTGCAAAAGTAGTCTTGCAAGGACCAAGCGTTCACCAGCTAATGGTGCGCAGGCAAGTGCACATTAATGACTTAGATTTTCTTAGAAACCTGTTGCCGTTGCCTAGGAGGGCGTACTATGATCAAGCACGCTTGTCATGGCAGAAATGAGGCTACGTAGACTGCGCATGGCTGCTGCACATCAAGTTTTTGAATCCCAGCTGTCCTGACTCACATCCATGGACTTGAAGGCCTTCCATTACAACTCCCCGGATATGGCATGTTCTTCTGTGGTCTTGACTACTCGCATGTCCATGCTACCGAGCTAAAATCAACCCATGTCAGCTGTACGAATTCTGCACGAGGCTCGATCAGGGTTTTGGCAAATGGGGTCTGACCTGCTAGCGTGAAATCAAAGGCAAGCTCAACAAAACAATGAATGCAGCAAGCCGGGGCCCTGACTGGCAAACCCAGTTGCGGCTCCCAGCCATTCATTGCGACTGACCACCTTTGGGCAATGAACATGCCACGCTTCGAGGTGAGGGCATCGCTGGGGTAACAACTCCGTCTCCATCAGTGTCCAGCCGCTGGACCACCTCGATTCTACAGAGCGGAAACATGGGACATGAGATGACATGCGAGGACATGAGGCCAGGCCCTGCCACGTGGCCTGGAAGGGTGTCAGCCCAGGGATGAGGCTTCCACGTAACTCGCTCGCCTCTGAGACACACAACTGGCCGTAAAAACAATTCTGTCTCTACATGTCAAAGGAGCGTACGCTAATGAGGCTGCATGACACCTTCTTCTCGTTTGACCAATCGAACCTGACGTCCGCAACTAAGGTGTCAGTATCCCGGCATCGAAGCTGAGGGCGTCCGAGCAGCCGCCACATGTCCAGGCCATCGTAGCAGTTGTACTGATGATGGCCCTGAACAACCTACTCCAAGCAGCATAAACTTTCAAAGACAGTCACGCTGAGGGCGGGCGACCTGCACGCTTGCCGCAGCCGGTTTCGGGCTTGCCGTCTGCCAGAAGTGCCCTTCGTACTCTCCGTGCCTCCCCGCCAGTCTTTGTAAAGCACTACAATCACAGCGCACCAAATCCACCGACGGCCAGCCTGAAACACTGGAGGAGCTCCTGAATATCGACCTGAAGGCAACAATGAGACGTCTGCGAGCTTACAAATTTGAGTTGCACACCTGCCCGTCCATCGCTGAGTCGATGCCATGGAACATTCCGGATATCTGCACGCACTCTAGATTTGGTTGAAAACAATGAGCAGCTGTACCACATTAGTTGCTGATGGCTTGAGGCAGGCTTGAGATGCACAGCCGGCACACAACATCAGGCCTGTGACTTGGAAAGTCCCCACTTCCAGTCCTCTTGCACCAAATGCAGCAGTTGTCAAAACACAGAGTTTTGAAACAGATCATATCAGCTGAAGTGCCTGGATGGCGTCTGTCCACTCTTGTAAGTTTGGCTTTCCCGTGCTGGACATCCGGTGAAGTGCTGCCTGCACAGCACGTCTTCGGCAAGAGCTTCACACCCACCTGTAATCATCTCACAAAGACCGGCTACGTCTCTGGGCCTGAGGTGAGGCTGCCACGGTTTTGAAAAGATGCATAAGCGTCTTACACCTTGGCTTCTTGTTTTTGTGCAGCCGATTGCTTTCGGATGCTAGTAGATGCTCTTAGCATGCGACGTTGGCAGGTGCACCTGACCAAACAACAAAGATCGTTCTCTCAGGTCAAGCCGACTATTTAAGCTGAGCTGGAAGGATACAAAAAGGCATTCCGTTTCATCAGGGACAATCGACATACCAGATTTTTTGGAATAAGGAACGCTCGAAGGAATCACTCATCAATGGGCCATGTCACTGGGAGCTCACCTGTTCTCAAGACTTGGTGCTTTTTGCACGAAAGCCTGAGGGCAACAGGCCTATACTCCTAAACAACCTTCTCTGACGGCAGTTTTTGCCGCTGGGCAAGTTATCTTGTGAGACATGGGGAGTTGATGCTGTCAGATCAGCTTCGTCTGTTGGAGCAGCTTCCGCTTTCCTTACAGCGTTTTTTCAGACACTTCGTGGCCAAGACATCAGCACACATGCAATCTCCGCTTCGCGAGCTAGGGAATGAAACTTAAATCACCATCCATTCCCAAGCTTCGATGGATATCCTCACGCAAGTCGTCACAGAAAGACCTGTCGAAGCAAATTGGATTCGAGTTTTCATGGTACACTCGCTTGGCCATCGAAAGCTGGCCTGATCTCCCCCTGTTTGTCGCTTTGTATGGCTTGAACCTGAGCAACCACCCGCTCTGCTCGTCAAGGATTATGCCCTTGAATAGTAGTCACCAGCAGCCCCTGCAGCTGGGGCGAGGGCTCCTGTTCCAGCAGTGCTCTTTCCCTCAACAGCGGGCTGCACTGAAAGTGCGGTCGCTACACCTTCCTTAGTGCGGAATTTGCGTTGATATTTGCCAGCATCAAATAATCAAAAGGACTCCCACTGCAACAAATGCTGTGACCCAAGAGGCCCCTAGTTTCGCACTGATGCGTTGCAGCAGCCTTCGCTTCTCCTCGCATGCGACACAGGGAAAACTCACATGGCTCTAAGTTGATAGGGTGCATGCAGTCACGAGGTCCTCGACCAACTCACGGCACAAGGCTGCGTGTCGTGTCTGCATGCCCATCGAAGCGGCAAGTGAAGCACTCTTGGTGCCCCCCTGGGCGACATCGTGCGGCGCCCGCCCAGGGCTGGCATCACGACTTGCACACCCATTGTGACCGGATGACAGAAATGACTTGCTCGATTCGCGCAGCTGGCCAGACTGGCTGTGCTGGCTGCGGGCTCTGCAAAGGTCATGCCGGCGGTCTCCAACTGGCTGCGAAGCGCTACGTTCAGATCTGGCCGCTGGTGCGAATGTCAGTGTAAGGGTCGGCTTCTTCTTGGCCCTGAAAGGCTTCGATTGAGGTTCACACGTCTCGTTTGCCTGAGGTGGCGTTTGGGCGGCCTGTGCCCTCTTGCTGCTGATGGTTGGCCGCGCATATCTACACCTATACTCACTGTACTCGATTGACGGATCCTTCGCATGGGCTCCTATCTGCGAGTTCTGCGAGCCACCGCCTCTTGGCTGGACCCCATCAGGTCGCGTCTGTCTACGAAGGCGCTGTGGACGCAAAACATGATCGTCCAACCAGATGAGTGATGGAAACATGCTGGCCACCCATGCTCGGTACTTTGCCTCGGCCAGTGGGTTGCCTTGGAGGTGAAGAGATTCCAGTTGGGAGCATGCCGCCAGAGGACGCAGAAGCTGCCTTGATCGCAAATGATTCCTGGATAAGTCCAGCATGCTTAGCTCCAGCAGCATTTCAATTTGATCTGTTTTTACCAGCCGATTGCTAGCAAAGGTTGCATAGTGTAGCCGAGAACATCTTGCAACGCCTGCGGTCGACGACAGGAGGTTGCTTGACACGTCCAGCTTTTCAAGAGGAAGTTTGGGAAGGCATGGCAAAGCGCGCAATCGACAATCTGACAGATCTAGACTGCGCAGGCTCCGCAAACCCGACAGCAAGCGTGACAACTCTTCCAAATCTGCAAAGGCGTTTCCGGACAGGGACAACGTGGTCAACGTTGTAGGTATAGCCTCAGGCGCCAAGACAGGTGGCAATTTCACTCCTCCAAGTGAAATGAAGTGGTACTCTGACTTACGGATTCCTCAAGACGGGCAGGCACCCAATATGTTCACCCACCAATGATCCTGTACGTGCACCAAAACCCCCGAGTTAAACCCTTTGAAAGGTTGACTTTGCTTGCTGAGCCCTGCCTGGGGGATGGCTGGTCCAAGGCTGCAGAGTCGGAAGCCTTTCCTGGGCTGCTGCTAGGGAACCAAAATTAAGTTACCATAATGGGTATATTATATTTATAGTAATTGATCTGGTTCCCCCATTCTAGTGACTTCAAGTAAGGTCCTTAACCGCAACCCAGTTTCAAATCCAACTGCGATCTCGAGGTATGTCCCTGTACCTTGAGGTCTGGGAGAGCCAGAGAAGATGCTAGCTGCAGGGCCTTCTCCATCTGAACCAATTGGAATTCAGCACCCACACGGTGGGTCTCATGGTTGTCTTCGCTAGAACTGTGCAAGTCTGCCATGCTGTCTGGCTCTGGCCGACTGGACGTTTGTTCGTGGTTCAAATCCTCTCTCAAGCGGCTGGGACTTGAGCGCGCTGCCTCCTCCTCTTCATCATCATCATCATCATCATCAAACTGCTGGAGAAGGCCCTGCAGTTCCTGAAGTCGTCCCACCTCCGTGCTTGCCCTTACCTCTCGATCTCCCTCCTCACCCAAAGCATCTGCCAAAATGTCCTCAGCAAAGCTGGACAAGGCAGGAAATGCGCTGGAGTAGCATGTCTTCAGAACCAACAGACAAACGTCAAGGAGCGTTCAATGTATCATCGACGCCACCAGCCATACTAGCAGCACTCATTTGCAAGCAATGTCGGGATCACAGGAACAAACAATGAGGTGAGCTTGCAGTCCGCCATGTGTATCTTAGCCTAGTCGTCATTGCTGTGTGTTTAGTTCGTGCTGACAATGTTTGGTCCAAAAGCAGGTTTGCTCTCGTTCAACTTGGCCCTGCACTGCATGCACGCACGCATGTTCATGGATGAGAGCGCACACAACAACAGCAGCAAACGACGTTAACAGGTATGCGAGAAACGGCCTGGGCTCCCACCCCGGCTGCATAGTCAGTTGGCCTTGGCACGCTGGGCATTTGTCTCGTCAGAAGGCTACTTGGCAACGGTGCTGTGCCACAGACAAGTGCCCAGAGAATAGCCGCCTGCCTCCATCAAGAAATTCAGGCTATGTGCTGACATTTGCAGATGCCAAGACCGAGACAGCTCAGCGGCATCTATTGCACCTGTTTCCGCAAAGCTGTTTTCAGGGACGGTTCTCCACCTGAGCGTTTTCTTGTCCGATCTCCGGAGCCTAGGGGCCACCACATCAAAACCGAGCGTTGGGCACTGTGATCCCAAGAGCCGCCAAGACAAGCCCAACGCCCGTCTGTCACAGCACCAGTCTGTCAGTAAGTGCATCCCAAACCTGCCACCTTGACGCCAGTACCACGGCTGCATATGCGCAAAGACCTTGTAAGGCCAAGATCACACACCGTTCGCAGCTTACGTTGCCCGCTTCCTTAAATTCTTTTTGTCAGCGGGCGCTGCAAGAAAATGACTTCTTCGAACCCAAGGCGCATTGGTGCAAGCTCGTGTGGATAGGTCGAGCACAAATCTCCGCTTCGGGAAGGGCTCGAGGGTATAAGTTTGGCTGCGTGTGTCTGGGTGTTGTCGCGACAAAAGCTACAAGCCGTCGCAAGCCTACGCAGAATGCATATCATGTTGCATGCATGGGGACATCATGTCAAGGTGCGATGTCATGAATCTTCTATTGACTCTCGTCTGAAAGCCAAAGGTGCCCACGAAGAATGGCTTGAACGTTCGGACAAGCATCCACAATCCCACGCGGGCACAACTTTTGAACGCAAGCTGCACGCAATACCTAAGGCATGTTGTGCTGGTATGCTGAGCTTGCTGCAAGTGCTGGGCTGACCAAGCTGTAGTTTGGATGGCACGGGATACCAAAATGTGGTGCAAAGACAAGGGGTATGTTGAAAAGCTTGCAGTTCAAGCTAAGCCAAGGCGATGAAGTTTGAACATGGCTAGCAGCTAGCCGCGTCCAGCCATCCGCATTAGCATCGGCATCCTTCAGGAGTCACATGAGCATGTCTGCAACTTTGCACATGCCCCAGCCGGGCTCCGGGCCAGGCCATCAACCCCATGCAAGCGGGCCTTGCCAGGGGGGGGGGTTGCGCAGTCACAAACATGACTGGGCTGCTCATCATGCTAATGTTCCTGGGAACCCCACATCACCGTCCCAAAAAAGAAGGCAAGGTAGAACCAGTTGGAGAAGATCCAGGACTTGCAGGCGTGATGGCCACATGCGATGGGAGTTTTCATACGGAATTTGTGCTAAGAGCACCACGATCCAACCCTGTGAAGGCGGAGGCGGCGAGGGAGATGACTGGGCCTTTGGCTTGGACTTGGCCTCGCACAGACACAACAAACAATGTCTGCACGGACACGCCCACTATCTTCAAACCCGTTTCTCTGCTGATCCATGCAGATTCTCGTCTGACAGGCATCACACGAAGTAAATAGTGCAGATCAACTCAGGACGCACACAGTTGGGCTGCCTTGGACGTCGCCTTGGTCGTCGCCTCCGAGGTCGAGCCATTGCCGCCATCACCTGATTCACAAGGGAGAAACACTCAAGCATCTTTTTAACTTGGTTAGCAGCAAACCCGTCACAACCACGCGACAACTGCCAGCGCTGCAATCACCAACACCACCACCACCACCGCCGCCGCCGACGCCACCGCCACCGCCACGCCAGCCCCAACCCCCAACCCCCAACCCCACCCCCACCATCAGCGAAAGCACCAGCACCAACCACCACCACCACCACCACCACCACCACCACCACCACCACCACCAGGACAATGACAGCGACAACGATTACGACGACCACGAATTTCAGACCATGAAAGGGCTAATCCGCGCAGGCAAAAACCACTTGAAAAAGCTTGTCCCGCACAAGACTCTGACCCCTACACATCCCGCCTCAAAACATAAAACACTCTGCACCCTAAACCCTAAACTAGAAGCCCAGGACTGTAAGGAACCGAAGCCTGCAATAATGCAACCCTGAATAAAACGCATCCCTCACGCTCCAAAACTTGCAGACCGTCAACCCTACATGCTGCAGATGGGATCAGTAAAAGCCCAGCCCTACCCTAATCCCTAAAACTCTAGTAGCAACCACACTGACCCTAAACAGCCTCAACCAAAACACACGAGGAAGTCCCAAGCCAATCAGGATCTCAAACAATAACCTGCGTCAAGCGCACCCATAACAAGGGATTGCAATTCCTCAGAATGAAGCTTGATAAGCTTCATCTTAGACAGCATCCCCGCAAGGAGTGCGGATTCCGGATGGGTATTTGAAATAAGGACCTCCCTAAAGAACATGCCGATTAAGATGCACTCATACAAATCCCTGCTCACATGACGATCACGAATCAAATGCCCCGGCATGCAGCCTCAGCGGGGCGTCTCACTCAGGATCCCTAATGAAATCCATGAGGTGGACTTTTGAGTAAGGCTCTAACAAGGACCTCTGATAAGGATCTTAGATATAATATAGTCTTCCATGAGAACTTGATGTGAAACCTGGATCCATAGCCAGTAAGAAGCATTCAAAAGCTCACTAACAAAGTCCCAATGAAACTTGAGTAGGAGGATCTCTTGACACAAGCAGAATTGCTATTCGGACCTCTGATGAGGATTTTGAATATGGATCCTAACAATGAGGACCTAGGCCAAGGATTTTGAGCAAGATCCTTAATGAGAGCCCAATTGAAATAGTCATCTCAATCAAGATTCGCAATAATGAAGGACCCACAAGAAAAGTCTATGAACAACTCCTGGTTAGGAGCACCAACTAAAACTCTTAATAAGGATTTCCGAGTTTGCGTGATGGAAACTTTCAGCAGAGATCTGTCATGAGATCCTAACACTACTTGTCATTAAACGTTCAAGAGATAATGGTCCTTGTATAGTCTGGCATGGTAGACATTTTGTAGTGTCCACAAACTGTGCACCGGGCCTCACATCATCAGAGATTCTGCTTAAAAATTGTGGCTAGGGACATCGGCAATCGAGGACTAGGGGGACCGCTTTGCTACTTTTCCGAGTACACGTTCTTTGTGATGTTTGTCTCATAGAGAGACAAGGCCTGCTGGTTTCTTTCATCCAACACATATGAGAGCCGTCTGCTGCAGCTTCGGGATTGAAACAGGACTGTTCAAGTGTGGTATACGGATGACGACCGGTTTATGGAACAAGTTTATTCGGATCTTTCTTTCCTAAGCTACACAGGGTCGGCATATATGATGCTGGATGCAATGAGTGTTCAAGCTGTTCATTCTAATCGGCCTATGGAGGAGAATCGCAAGGATGGCTTGAGCGGTACCTGGGAGCTAAACGCGGCTAGCGCAGTCACCCCACGTGTGTGAGGTGGCTGATTATGTGGAAACCATATTACCATATTAAGGCTGCAACTCAAAGATTATTCCAAATCCAGCATAAGTCTGCAGAGCAAATTTCCGGGGACTTTTCAAAGTTTACATGAATGGCTGTTGTTTGCGTTTCGATGACCTTTGGCTTGCATAAGCATGAAACTGGCCTGTCAAGGCAAGTTCTTTGGGGATGGAGGCCCATTGTCACTCTACACGCCTAGAACCGAACAGCAAACGCAACTCCCGGGCTTATGAATTCTTTCGGTATTCCAATACTCCACTATTTTTACCAGTTGAGATCACCTGATTTATTTCCAGAATGCAAGGAGCCCCGATTTCCAGACTTCCAGAACTCCAGATTCCAAAATTTCTCGAATGCTGGCATTCCGGAATTCTGATGCTTTAAGATTAAAATTCGGGTTTTGCCAGGGTAGCAAACAAGTAGCAGCAGCAGCAGAAACAGCAGAAATAGCAGAAATAGCAGAAATAGCAGAAATAGCAGTAGTAGTCGTCGTCGTTGTCATCGTTGTCGTCATGGCGGCGGCGGTCGTGGTCGTCGTTGTAGTACTGGCAATGGCTAGAGAACTATTCGTGGTAGCCACGACTGCAAAAGAGAGAACTATCCGTGGTAGTGACGATTGCGGAAGCAGTGTTTGCAGTGGTCACGTTGACAGCATGAGTAACCACGTCAGTAATAGCGGCAGTAGCAACAACAACAACAACAACAACAACAACAGAAGCAGCAAAAACAGGAATAGCTCTAGAATTGCAAGAATGGTAACACTAAAAATCTGGCAGCGATGTTGACGTTGATAATTGCCACCATTATGGTTTGAAACAGAAACCAATCATCGAACGTAGAAGCTGTATGATCTCCCATGGCTTGCAAGACTAGCCGCATGCTCAGCTTGCGCGATCTTTTGCGGATCTTTCGCGATCGGGTAACAGTTCTTAGACAGACCACCTGCTTCACATCTTTTGTGTATTTGGGGGATACCTTCATCAGAATACTGGCAGGGAAATGCATTTGACCTGATGTAAGGAAGCATGGCCTACGATGCTTTCACGAAATCCCTGACTCCTTTCGCGAACACCATCGCAAACTCGCAGAAAGCCTTCTAAGCCAGCTCGCGGTCGTCTTTACTAAAAACTTGTGCACCGAGTTGCGGACAACCCTATATAAAACGATCACTGTAGTTAGTAATGAACGATAGTACTAACAATCGCAACTATTGAAATGGCAATAACAATGGCAATGACAAAGGCCTGCTCCTCGCCGTTGCTCGAGTTTTTTGGTACTTGTAGAATACTAGAATTCGTTGTAAACATGCTTTAAAATCCCCTCGAAAGCGTGAATCCTCAATAGATCTTAGACCTGTAGAAGCCGCAATGGAATCCTTACAGTGGCAACCACACAGCAACAAATCGAAGCAAGACGAAGGTCCTTTTTCAGACCAGACTGACAGGAGAAGAAACAAGCAGCGAGATTGTTATTGTGCATTTTTATGATTTTTTATGCGTTCTTCGGCATAGTGAAGCCGCATGCAAAGAGATGTGGGAGCGCTACAGGGGTCTCTGAGGCGCCCACCCTCCGAGGCGTTAGCTGCATCCCCGTCTGCGCTGTTGGACTCGTTGGCTGAGCCACTTGCCTTCCTCACTGTGGCTGTTCTGTTCCGGGACAATGACCTTTTCTTCTTCAGGGCCTTGGCCTTGCTCATTTGTGTACGGGCCGTCTTCAGCGAAGTGCCCCGGCTCTTAGTAAGAGTTTGCGGGATCAGGGTTGGTCGAGCCGTGGCAGCGGATGACTTTTGTCTGCTGGGCTGGGTGAAGGGGCTAAGTGTCGGGCTCACAGTAAGTTGAGGTCTGGTAATGATGGCCGTTGTGGCCGGCTGCACCGTCGTGGCTGCTGCGGTCACTGTGACCACAGCAATCGGCTGAACATCGGAGATGTGGTTGACACCGCCAAGGCTGCTCTTGGGCGAGTCTTGCCGGCTTCGCTCTGATCTTGCCTTGAAGAGCACTGTCACAAAGACGCTGGCTGATGTAAGAACGCTGGGTTCCATACACTGCGAATTAACACCGTTCCATCAGCCGCAGCTGCAGCTAGCCTCAGCTCCCGACAGCCGCTAACCCCAGTGAATCCAGCGCTGGTCGATCAATTCGATTTGTTTAGGGCATGCTGGCTAAGACACTCACGGCCGAAACGCGCTTCCCTACTTTTCTCCACATCTCTCTCTCAGCGCTTGGAAGTGCTTTCTGCTGGCCGTCGTCGGCAGGCCTGACATTTTACAGCCCAACCAGCACTGACATAGTTTCCAAGGCATTCTAGGCATGCGAATCTCGGCTGGCCGAACTCTTATCTGAAACATCCAAGGCGCCAGAACCATCTGCATTGCATCCTGTCCTGGTGATGCCGTTCGCGCCTTAGATGGAGCTGCAAGTCATGGTGCTACTTTCCTTTTGTGAGAAGCACTTGCAGGTCATTGTGGCACTTCCCTTTTGTGAGAAGCACTGCAGCCAGACTGCAGCACATCTGATGCCGAGCTGCCATGCTGTTATCTGCCTTTGCTTCCTCGCGTGGACAAATAAGAAGATCTTCTCCGGGATGAGCCCGCTGCACATACCTAGCTTCTCTGGTTCGTTGTGCCCCCTTCACGGAACTACCTCTCCTGCAACAGCGCCATCTTCTTCAAACAGCCCTGTGTGCAAATACCCCTGGTGCCAGGACATACACAACATCTCAAGATATCACGTCTGTGCAGCCAACCAACTTCCGTGCCACTACCAGGGCCTTAATCGCTTGGCTGGCGGCAACAGCACCAACACCTCGGCACCACGTAGAACTCGCGTGGACAGCTGGCAACACCTCTCTCACCATCGCACGTCACGTGCACACCAAGTTAACTACAATCCTGTGGCACAGGGACCATGCTCCCCGATGATGAGTTATATGGGTGGCCAGACATGCAAAGTGGAATTTCTGCCAGAAGAATAAGGTGCCACATACACAGCTACGGTCTGGTATACACGTTCAGGGTCTGCAAAGCTTGCTTTGGGAACAATTTGCCCGTGCTTTGAAAACTGAATGGATTTGGTAATTGCGCTGTGGTTCCATTGTGCCTTGACTTTCTCTTCTCGCTGTCGCATGTAGGCTCAGGGCTCTTCGCAGCCCAGCCGCCTAGGTGCACCTGTGAAGGCAAGCGAGGTGGGTGCGGCTAGCCGTGTTTGTGGCGGGAATCGACCTGTGCATAAATTACCGCGATCGGTGTTTTACCTACATCGCCAGAGTTGGTGTTGAAGTGGCCAGCTCATTAGGGAGATTCGGTGAGGTGCAACCCACACCTATTGCTCAGCGGGGGTGGGTGGACACCGTCAAAATCCATAGTCCATACACAAGCAAACAAACTTCGGACTCCGGAGTCTACAAGTAATACTTACTTTGGCCCCCCAAATCCATAATTAGTGCGTACCCTAAACCCTAAATCCCCTACTTTGGGCTATTTGGATCCCTAGCACATGCGTAAATGGCATGGAATCCCTGCACTATGGAGGATGGTGCGCGACGCGGTCATTTGCAGCTTGGTCCACCGGTTTGGTGCTCTGGCTTGCAAAGAGGAGGTTACAGTGGGTGGCAACTGTCATCCGAGTGAGGTGTGCAAATTTTGCGGTTTCCGCATTGTGGATGAGTGCGGCTATACAGAGCTGTGCTGCTTCCATGTGATGGGGCTTCCAAGCCCGTTCGGGAATTTGTTTGGACTCGCCTTACTATGAAGGTGATGCTAATTTGTTTGATGCTACTTCCTCCAGGCATGGGCGAAGTGCAAGAGATCTTTCTCTTGCTCATGGATGGCTAGCTGCTCTGAAATCCCTCATACAGCTGCTGGCTCCTTGATGCAGGGTCCCTCTATGGGAAATTTTGAGGTGGATGGCATCTGTGATACAACAGGTGCTGCAGAAGTTCTACCTTTAGAGAAGTTCTTCTTCTTCTTCTTCTTTTGAGGGCCTTTTCGGGGGGTGCGTGTGTGTCTTCGGGCTCCACGCATCGCAAAGCCATACGCAACTACTTTTTCACCCTCGTCGGGGAGGGGCCACAGACACGACGCTCGAGGCGCCGAGGATGCGTCTGGCCGCTGGCTCCTTGACGGATGGTCCCTTCCTGGGAAATTCTGAGTTGGACGGCATCTGTGGTACAACAGGCGCCGCAGAAGTTCTACCTTTAGAGAAGTTCTTCTTCTTCTTCTTCTTTTGAGGGCCCCTTTGGTGGGGTGCGAGTGCATCTTCGGGCTCCTCGCATCGCAAACCCATACCGCAACTGCCTTCTTTACACTCCATACAGGCAGCCTGCTGGCAAGCAGGCAGGTGCACTAATCTTTGGGATAAGGATGAGTCTGGATTTTGATATCAGATTTGACTTAAAATCGATTTCAAGTCATGCTCGGAGGGGGTGCTGTAGTCAGCCAGGGGCTTCACTTGAAATCAATTTCAAGTCCCTGAAGGGCAGTATGTCCAGGCACAAGCAGGGACTTAAAATCGATTTTA
>CAJNIZ010008780.1:0-36782 GCA_905231905.1 Symbiodinium pilosum
CATGATCCAATACCTACAGCTTCCTGATCCCTGTATAGATCTCCTCTGGATCAGTCCAGAGTGCAAGGGATTCCTTGGTTTCCGCAGAGACGGACCGCCTTTTGCAGAGCCTTGCCATCGCACTTCAGCGCGAAAATGCTCGCGCTGTCCTCCGGCGGCTAGGCCAGGGGCCTGATGCTGCCCTCCCCTTTGCAGAGCCTTGAGAGCATGTGGCTCTTCTCAGCTTCCTCTTTGCCCCGCCAGCACTGCCATCACTGCCTGCCCCTTTTCGTGCGCAGCGTTACGGCCCCTTGCTTTGCATGCACGCATAGAATGGTGCTGGACGCAGGCCAACTATGCTGGGTGGCGGAGTTCTCCTGCTTACGGCCCATGCGTGTAGGGTGCGTGACGGGGTTGACGAACCTGCGTCACTTTTCGGGTGGCGGACGCGGTAGTTGTGTAGGCCCGTAAGTCTTAGTCCTAGCCGTGCTAGCCTCAGCCAATGTGCTGAAGCCCTACATGTCTCGCTGAAGAAGGTTCTTGCAGCTGCAAGCTTGTGGAATGCAGCTCTTTTTCCGCTCAAGCTAAATGCATGCACTTCGATTTGAACATCCGACCATGTAACAGCACCACAGGTGCCAAGGATGCTACACTAGGTGAGGATCAGCTTGGGAAGCTGCATGAGAATATCGGCTCCGGGCTTCATCTGCGCGCGCGTAAAGAACCTCACCCTTGCTAAAGTGGATTTGTTATAAACGATGTTCGGACTTTGCCCAGCGGAGAATACCCAGAACCAAACACAAGCTTCTGTACAGAGTGACCAAGCATTTCATGCCACTCAAGAAAACATGCAGACCAGCAGCCATTGCAATGAATCTTTGGGATCACACAACTTACATTTGGGTGCTGTTCTGTGGGCCCTGAAGCCCCAAGCCATAGCATCATGAGGCAGTAGGATCGGTTTTGTTAGCCTCCTTTGCCGCGGGATTGCTGGTTGTGAAACAAGAACCTAACCTACCAGTAAATTATCCTATGCCGACTATGCATGCGCTATGGCTGCTTCAGATGTTCTATGCCGGCACAGCAGGTCCACCGCCTCCTACGGACAGGTGGAACAAGCGCTCGTGGTAGAATTTGAGTGACCAGGGAACATCAGCCAGGCCGCCAAATACTGATTTCTGCTCTCGTCTTGATCCTTGACAGTGTCACCTCCAGTTTATCAGGGTTGTCAGATTTGCTCGTGCGCATACCGCATGCGAACCTGGCGGCGTCACGTCCTCGCAAGCCTGCAGCGCATCCTGCCACGTTCTTTCCCGCACCGTGGCTACGTATTCAGTGCTCAGCAACCTCTATGGCACTGTGGGCCTGAAGCATTTTGTATAAGAGGTTTGCGTCGACGAGGGCAGCAGCTCGCAGAATTCGGGCATTTAGTGCTGGCGCTGCAAGACCATCCCAATTCGCCTGTGCATGCGGATTGCGTAACCCTTTGCTCCACAACACTTCGTAACTGAGGCCAAGCACGGCTGCTTGAAGTAAGAGGATCGTCTCCTGCCGCGTCCGCAGGGTGCAAAGATACTTCAGCTGCTTCATTCGAACACTCACGGTACATCACTTGAAAAGTGTCTTTAAGCGCATGCAGGGAAGGTGTCAAGGCGAGGGTCCTGCATGGCTTCCTCCCATGTGGATGGGCCGTTAAGGCCATGCAGCCCAAGCATGGTGAACTTCCACTTCATCCTTTGGACAGGTTTGTCAAATGGCAGAACCTTCCCAAAGTATGGAGGCCCGCAGAATCCGCAGTTGCTGCACAGGCGCTGCTCGACCAGCTCTGCTGCAAGGCAAAAGATCCTCTCTTTCCTTGACTGCAAGCTGTGCACATGCGAGGGATGGTCTCCATACATAGGAAGATGACCCAGTGACCTACAATTACCATGGCATGTGAAGTTAGAACTGACGCATTAGACGGTGCTATTGCATGTGAAGGTGCTGCGCAACTCCAACCTCCGGCATGAGGGATGGATTGCTCAAGATGAGGCTGCGCATCTCTTTCTGGAGCTCCAGCACCTCCACTTTAGAGAAAGCAGGAGACAGCGATGCGCTCAACCTCCTCGCAGTGAAGCTCCCCAGCAACTCTCTCAACTCAAGCTCGATAAGCTGACAACTCTAACAAAACATGGCTCATACCATTCGTAACCGGCAGAGTGCTTGAAACATGCACTATGCAGCAACAGCACGCTGGATCGCATGGCGCCGTGCTTGCCACACGGTTCGTTGCGCAACGTGCTAAAACTGAAAACTTGGTTGTGGTGCTCTTCTCTCTAGACTTCTTCAGGTAGGTTGGACTTGGAGCTTCGAGGAGAGGGTGCCCTGCGAATGAAGTGATAACCTCACCCGTCTGGCGACCTCGGTGTTGAGCTTCAGGAGCAGCCTTCGATTTGAAGATGTGCGGTCCTGGTGGCAGCATTTTCCCAAAGTGTCAAGTGGGCCGATGCTTTGATCTGACCAAGAAGTCCTCTACAGTTTCAGCCGTTTCTTCATCACCTGAGGATCATTTCTTGTGCCAATGCCATGCGTATTCAAGACTTAGATGGTCTTAGATGTCACAATGAGTTGGACATCTGTTTTCCAAGGTACTGCTGGTGTCCGCATCAGGCGTCTCCTTGTCTTCATCCTTGGGCTTTTCTTGCGTTC
The DNA here is from genome assembly GCA_905231905.1 of Symbiodinium pilosum. Classification (NCBI taxonomy): domain Eukaryota; class Dinophyceae; order Suessiales; family Symbiodiniaceae; genus Symbiodinium; species Symbiodinium pilosum. The sequence continues at coordinate 2,668 of CAJNIZ010008780.1, forward strand.
CCTTGGCCTTCCAAGATAATCACAAACCTATCAAACCTATCTGCCCTTGCTTGGGCCCCAGATTGGGAGTTGCATGCATTCTGAGTATTGCAGGATGGCTGTACCCAGGTCCGCCTTGCACTGGAGCTTGTCCAGTATATCCTTCAACACTTGGGCATTCTGCTGTGCATCACCGACCATTACCTTGCAGTGTCCAATCAGGCAATTCTATTGGAGCAGTGACAAATCGTCTCCAAGCCACTGCTGCAGCCGCCGTCGCGTCTGCCGTCTCCCGGGCGAGACTTGAAAGACCCTCATAAGTCTTCGCCATTGTCCTGCAAGTGCTGGCGGGCACTGGCATCAGACCAGGAAGGAAAACCACCGCTCCGGCACTCAAAACTTTTTAAGGGTTCACAGGGTCAATGCCTAGGCGGCCTGTTCATAGAGCTCTTATGATGTGCAGTGAATTTCAGCTGGGCATACTGCCAGGAGCTTCGCTCCACGGGAGGGCCTGCGAAGGCAAGCTACGTGCCACCACGACGTCACTTGGTTGCTACCCCTGCTACTCTCGTGCTACTGTCGTGCTGCTTGGGTAGTGAAAAATTCAGAAACTGATTTGAAGTTGACGTCACGCAGTGCTGCACTCAGACTCCAAAGATGTAAGCAACATTCGTCTGAATCGATTACAGACTATTACAGAGACATCATGTGTCTCGCGCTGGCATCTTCCAGTCTCAGACGCGACGTCCCCATTTACATCTCTGGGTCTGCCAGCACGTTGCTAACCTGCAAGCAGTGCCACAAAATTGGAAAGAAAGGAAATAGATTGCGGCCCACGAGCGCGCAAGGCCCAGGTGACGGGCATGCATGGCCAATCGCTTCGTTACAGCGACTGCTCTGCCAAAGGACACCGCCCTGATTTACAAAGCGGCCGGGCCCAAACAGTAAATTGACGTCGCTAAAAGTGAAGGGCTGAGCTATCACACAGCAGTCGCTTTGGACAGTTTCTTGCTCGTAAACTTGCGCTGCCGTTGAAGGTGAGATTTATGGGGTCGCACCCATTTCTTGCGCGGAATGACGTCCGGCACGTCCTGCAACAAAGACTAGCCGACACAGGAATCCCCAGCACGAGGGGCCAGCTTAACAAACCTGATGCCATTTGCAATTGCATCCCTGGGAACGGCTCTCAATGGCTGCAAATCATGCAATGCATGCACGCTTGACACCATCTCAGCATTTCTCAGTAGCCACACTGGAGACCGAGAACACCAGAAACTTTCTCGAAGAGTTTTTGGGATCGTTACTTTGAGTCTGAGGCGTTGATGAGGAATGAGGAGGGGACCTCTAGTTTGGTAGATTTGTTAAACAATAATGGCCGATAGATTCTCTAGACCCCGACAGCTAATGTACTACTATGAGAAAAGGGCCCAAAAAGAAAAACACTAAGCTGATGCCGAGCAGAAGCAAAAGGCAGAATGCAAAATAACGAAGGGGCATGGTGACCTTCAGAAGCTACCCAGATTATAGAAACGGATCGCGAGTTCGCTCGCCTGCGTTCTCAGGCCGCTCAGCCCCGGATGGTCAAGACCAGGAGGGCCCACATTAGCCGTCAAGCTGATTTCCTCTGCGTGCGAAGCACGAGAAAAGTGCTTTGAGGTGTGCACTGTACGTCGGGAGGCTACAAGCCGCCCTAACCTCTGCTTGCCGCTTGGAGGCACGATGAGCCAGCAACAGCGATGGGCAATACATTTTCAGCTCGTCGCAACCCCAGAAAGACTTGAGCTCCTCTGAAGGCATGTTGGCGGGTGCCGAGGTCTCACAGCTGAGTGTCGCACTTGCATATGGAATGTACTTCTGTCTACAGCAGCCAAGCTTGTAGTCTCCTCGTCTCTGGAGGCGACTGGGGTCCAAGGCCCAGCCAACCCAGGCGGTGGCCTCAAACGAAAGAAGAAGCTTCAAAGCCTAGCTGCATATGAAATCCGCAGATACTTAACTGGGGCAAAAACTCAACTTCGAGAGGATGAGTCTGAACTTCTTCTGGAAGCGGGAGGTCCCCCTTGAGCGCAAGTTCCTGAAGTCTTGCGTGGCGTGTCACCGCTTGCCGATGACGTAGGACTCAGCAATCAGCTATCCTCTTCAAGCACCATCAGTTTGGTATTTGCCTCTGCATTTTGGCGGCGCAATTCCTGCACCTGAGAAGTTTTGCCCAGGTTGCCTGCAGAATGAGGCATCAGCCAGCCTCACGGCTCAGACGAAGGTTCAGCTCACGGCCTTTGCAAGGGGTCATCAACATGTTGATCAGGTCAAGCATGATCATTCAGAGCCACAACCTTAATCAACGTAGCGGGCCTTTTTGTTGCTTTACTTCGCCTGCCGTCAGTTCCTGCAAGAGGGCATTGGGTCAGATGTCAGAGCAATATCAGACAGCCTCGCAAAATTTCGGCCAAGATTCCGAGGAAAGTCGCGCATTTTGAGAGCTTAGCTCGCGGCCTTGGAGGCTGGCTCTGTAAAAACACCAGGAGTCAGAGAAGCAAAGAAAGACAAGCTCCCAGCACTGAACTTCCAGGCTTCGCAAGCGCATCTCGTAATCCCTCATCATCATTGCAGCCTTGCCAGGCTCGGTTGCTAGCAGCTGCTAGCAGCGCGCAGCATTGCCCAAATCATCTCAACCCGTCATGAAACACCAAATGAGCAAAATCAAGTGCCCGTTAAGCAAGTCACCGCTGTCACTGGAGCTTTTGCACGGGCCTGAGACCTTTCAGGGATTTGGACTCTCTTCAATCCTGTGGAATGATGTGCCCGCGACTGGAGCACCCGCAGTTGCACCTCTCCTCCCGAGGACGACCAATCTCCGAAACATCATCGGCAACACCTGGAACACTCTTTGCTATTGCAGATGCTGGATGCTTGAAGCTGAAAACTGCAAGCAGCAACTATAGACGCAGATTCGGTTGAGGACTTGCTGTTTGTTTTTCACTTGGTTCCTAATTTCCCAAAATGTGAGGATGATCCATGCGACAGCACGGGTCCGAGCCAAACTGCGCACACTCCACAAGCAAAAATGTGCCCCATGCGAGAGGACCTTTTCAAGCCAAAACAGGAAGGCAGTCCAGGCGAGAGTTCGATGTCAAGCCAGAATGCGAGGACCTTTCATGTCAGAGCCCGATTTCACGCTAAATTGAAGGGACGCTCCTCGTGAGAGATAGATTCTAAGCCAAATGCGAAGACGCTCCACGCGAGAGCTTGGCTTCAACCCCAAATGCAACCACGCCCCCCTAGAACACGATTTCACGCCAAAAGCGAGGACGCTCTGCGAGAGAGAGGCCAGACTGTGAGGATGCTTCATGCGAGAGCGTGAAGTTTAGTCCAAGCGCAAGGGCACCCCACCTGAGGGCGCGATTTCGAGTTCCATGCGAGACGAGGACGCTCGCACAATGGCATGTTGATCCAAAACACGGAGACGGTCCACATAAGAGCGCGTAGGTCAGAGCTAACATGTAACGTTGGCTCACGTGCAAGCACCCTTTCCAAACGACGGTGTGGACCGACGGTTCTGCACTTCGCGATGAGCATTTGCACAGGAGCGTGGTGGCAGCACCATCGAGCTCAGCCCCCGCCAGTGTTGACATACTGCGTGGGGACTCTTGGAGGCCACAATCTGCGAAGATAGTGATCAGATGTCGTGTCAGCGCGAGAGACGCGCACAACCACTGGAGCACACCCATGTACCAGAGCTGGGGAAGGCGTAGCGCCCACCTACTTGTAAACGCAATGACCACATGTCATGCTAATCGGACGAACCTCTTGAACTACCTTCTCAAGCAACTCTTGCAAAATCTTTGCAAACATGGTGAGAAGCACGCAGTTTAGGGCGTAGAGCCTAGGGTCATCGAAGACATAGTGATGGGACGATGTTCTTTGCGGCTAGCTTGCAGGGCCTGAAAAAAACAGGGTGGTGGGGGTGGAGTGCGCAGCCGTCCCATCTGCAAACATGATTGGATGACATTACGCTCAGGCGCACCTCTTGAAAAAACCTTGCAGGCAAGCATTTCAAACAAGTTGATGGGACGGTACACGCTGCAGGTAACTTTGAGCGATTTTCTCAACATCGCCAAGGGGGTGGGGGGACGCGGCCCCTGCCCAATTTGCAAACATAATGATTGATGGTCAAATGTTATGCTGATCCTAATTGAAAAATACTGTTGCAAACACCTTTTGCAAACATGGTGAACAGAACACAATTTAGGGCTTCGAGCTTAGGGTCTCTGCAGCCCCGATGATGAAACATGCTCTTTCAGGCCAGCTTGCGCATTCTTGGGAGGAAAAAACGAATCTTAGGGGGACACCCCTTGCGATTTGAGATTTGAGGATATGATTTTCTAAAAAAAACTTGAGGGGATATCACTTGCAATTTACTCTTGCGATTTGAGATTTTGGGGACCTAACTCTCTGAATAAACTAGTAGGGAGGCACTGCGTGCGATTCGAGTTTTTGGTCGGACGACATGCTGCTTAGGCATCTATTGAAACCACTCTTGTTGTCAAGCGTTGAAAACAGGGCGATGGACCAATACTCGCCGGGTAAGCTTGCACGGTTTCAAAACAGCGGGGGGGGTTGGAGCTGGGAGCACCCATCCTCCCGTAGTTTGCAAACATGATGTTCAGATTCAGATGTCACGTTGATCGGACGAACCTCTTGAACATTCTCCAGCAACCGCACATGAGCCAACCCCTGCACCAGAGCAATTCTCACGAGCGCGGCCATATCCTCAGGCCATCTTCTATAACCCAGGACTGAGGTGCATCCTCAGGCCATCTTAAATCTTTGATCACGACTTCGGTTGCAGCCTGAACCATGTGATCATAGGCAACACTCGGTTGAGGTGTGACTCGGGAAACATGAAAGGCGTGAGTCAGGCACACAAGGTCTGAGTCGGCAAAACACGGCGTGAGTCGGGAAAAAGGGAAGCTGTGAGTCTTTGAAAAAGGGCGGCGCGAGTTGGGAAAAGGGAAGGTGTGAGTCGGGTAAAAGGGAACGCGTGAGTCGGGAAAAAGGGGGAGGCCGTGAGTCAGGAACAAAGAATATGTGGGAAAAGGATAGAACGTCACGGAGCTGACCTCCTGGATGCTCGGATAGTCACTTAAATTCTCATTTCCTTTATTTATCGAAAGTTGCGATTTTAACATGAGCCTGCACCTTGCTCTGAGCTGTCATGTCTTTTTGCCTATTGCAAGGTGAAAAGAGGTTTGTCTTGACATATGTCTGTGCCTGGCTTCCTTCTCTCAGCTGTTGTGTTTTTCTAGTTATCGCAAATGAAAAGGTGTGGAGATTAACATTTTTCCGTGCCTGCATGGCTTTCTCCCCCTCAGCTGGCATGTCTTCCTAACTATAGCAAGAAGACAAGGGGTGCTTTTAACATATGTCTGTAATTGGCATTTCCTCTGTCATGTCTTTCTACTTATTGCATATGAAAGAGGGTAATTGTAACACATGCGTGTACCTGGCTGTCCCTCTGTCACTTCAGTATCACAAGCGCCGAAAATGGTTCCCACCTGTCCGTACCTGGTTTTCCTTCTGTCACCTCACTCTCCCTTTATCACCTCATTTCTCTCATTGCCAAATGAGACGTGGGATAGCTTTAAGTAACCTGTGTCTGCACCGGGTTCGACCTTTGTCACTTCATTGCAGTTGATTTCAAGTCGAAAAGGAAGCCTCGATTTTCCTCTGTCCCCTCACCTTCCCTCGGTAAGTTCATTCCAGTTTGCGCCATGCGGAGAAAGGGGGGTGGTTTTAACATGTGTCTGTACCTGGCCTTCCATCTGTCCCATCTTTCTACCTTATCGCAAGGTGACCCGCGGATGGTTAAAACGTATGTCCGTACCTGGGTCTCTCTCTCAACTGTTATTCTTTTTACTATCGCAAAGTGAAAAGAGAGCTGTTTTAAGCTGAGTCTGCAGCTGACGCTGCCCCTGTCAGCTGTCATTTCTTTCTACCATCGATGTCTGCACATGGTTTTCCGCGTGTGAATTCGGTACACTTATGAAAAAGGAGGGCCTCGCTTTCCCTGTGCCACCTCACTTCTCCCTAGGTGACCTCATTCTTCTTTCCAAAGTGAAAAAGGGGTGGCTTTAACCTATCTTTGCACCTGTGTTTCCCCCTGTCACTTCATTCCTCTATTTGCAAGATGAAAGGGGGGAGTGTTAACATATGGCTGCACCTAGCTTTCCCTCTGTCATATCTTCATACTTTTTTGCAAGGTGAAAGGCAGGGTGATTTCAACGTATGTCTGACGTATGTCTCTGGCACTGTCCTTCATTCCCTTAGCTGTCGTTTCTTTCGACGCATCGCAAGGTGAAAACGGGGTGGCTTTAACATATGTCTGCACCTGGTTTTCCCTCTGTCATGTTTTTCTACTTGTTGCCTCGTGGGGCCACCGCTACCTGCTATGTTCTAATTAAGGCCGCAATTGTCCGCGCCGACGCTCTTTTGAACGAGATTCCTGGGTTGATCTCAGGTGTTCCGAGCACAGTTTTGTGCCGAGGTTTTTTTGGAGCGGTCGTCCTTTCTGGGGTCACCACATGAAAGGGCCAACGCCGAAGAGCTGGGACCCGGCATAAAATCTTTAAAAGGGGATTTTTCAGTCAACCCCACCAGGTCGTCCGAGCTCAAAGCGGCGCTTGGAAAGCGTTTGCATCGCTGGGTCTGTTGCCTCCTTCCAAACGAATGACCCCGGCTGACATGTCCTATCCTGGAGGCCTGACTTGAGTCACATCCCGACGCGCGAAGCTAAGAGCTGCCGCAAACTGCGCACCAAGGGCGTATCATGTCTCCGAGATGGGTCCCGCGCATCTGTGACCCAACTCCATGCTCCCGACACTGTAAGGCCCGACACTGACACAAGCTCGGCGTTCAGTTTTCATCAGACAGGAAGCGACACACTGACGGCAAGAGTCGCTTGGCATCCAGCATTTTCAAGTTTGTCCATCCGTGTCAGCGACTGGGCGCTCCTAACATGTCTTGAAATCCCCTGCCACTAAGCATAGCTTCGACGCACTCGTCCCATGGACCTCTCTCGCGTTGTCAGCCAATGCATCATGGTAGTCCCCAGCTTCAAGCGCGGCAATCGGAGCAGCGGAAGGCGCATTCACACAGTCATCCACTTCAATACGAGTGGGGGTGTGAATCTGAGTGGCAGCTTGTTTCAGGTCACGTTGCCTAGATCTACTCGTATTCCTACGCTCCTCAGCAGTTGTGTTTCTGGAAGGGGCCTGGGCCTGGGCCAACGGATCAGGGCAAGGTCCTTGTCCACCTCTACTCGACGAGTCATCCCCATCTTCATCCTTCCGCTTTTCTTGGATGCCCGGACTTGGGCGCTGCGAGTAGCATAGACAGGTTTACCTATCAACTCATTGATAAAAAAAATTATGGAATTACTGACACTGTTATTGCCATCCCCCCCTATGCTCCGAGAACCGTGGCGGCATGGCCCAGGCGTTGGGTGGGCTGCTTATCCACGGTTTCTCTCATGATCGTTATCAAGACCCAGGGCTTGAGACACCCCTTGGCCTTCTCCAAAACAGTACTACAAGGCTGGGAGGCTTTTGCTGGGCTCTCAACCTGTAACGTTCCAAGGGCTAATCTAGCCTGGCGAGACGCTGGGCACTCATGTCTCCGATGATTTTCCTAGATGCCCTGAGGCCCTGAGGTTGTTGGCTGAGCAAGATTGCGCCAACCTCATCCTAGTCCCCGGGGATCTATGGACACCTTAAGCGCCCCTGGTACTTGTTCTGAAACCACAACCATAACAAAACAAGTTGACATATCGAGGGCAAATAGGACTGTGGCCGTTTTAACCTTGTGGTTCGTCCTTGGTACTCTGCGGGGCCCTTTGGAAGGGCTCAACTTGATCAAATTTTGCTTTGGAGAGCCGTAGTTGCAAAACCACAAGGCCCAGTTACACACTTCTCCTTGCGGGTCTCCCTGGTGCAGCTAGGACACAAGCCAACGGTTCCAACCAAAAAAAAAAAGCCACTCTTTTTCACCCCTAAGGAGCTCGAGGTTGACCACAGCTCAGCGCACGGCGAGGGCAAAGTGACTACCAAAACAGTGACGGAGCAGCAGAGGCAGAGCAGACAGGCAGCAGCCTAGAGGCCTTCCATGCGAAACCGCAACTACGAACAGCGAAACCCAGAGAACCAGGCCGAGAGAAAAATGTGCGAGTGTTGGGGTTGACTAGCGCTCTTGCGAGCAAGCATTGTCAGACAAGATGATGGGAGGCTACTCTTGTCAAGCAACCTTCCACGGGTTTCATAACATCCGGGGTTTGGCGGGAACAGCCCTCCCCGCCCCAGTTTGAGCATGATGATTGGAGTCCAGAAGTCATGCTGATCAAGTGCACCCCCTTTCAAAAACACTCTTGCAGCATGTTTCGAGCAAACATGGTGATAAGAACCTGCTTGAAGGCTCGGAGCTCAGGGCCTTTGCAAACAAGGTGATGGCACGATACCCGTGAGGTTAGCTTGCACGGCCTTGAATATAGTTGGTAGGGTAGAGAACACAAGAAACAGAGCGGAAGAAGCAGAAATCAACAAAGCAGAAGGCAATAAACAGGAAGCAAAAGCCTGAAAACAGCAAGCACAACGCAAGAAGCACGAAGCAAAAAAAACAGAAAGCAGCAAGCAAGACACCTAAAACAGAAGGCAACAACCAGAAAGCAGTAAGCAGCAAGCAGGAAGCAAAAACAAGAAAGCAATGACAAAAAAAGAAGGCAAAAGCTAGAAGCAAGAAACAGAAAGCAGTTGGCAAACAGCACGAGCCAGGAAGAAGCGAAGAGCAGAGCAAGCCACAGCGGAAAGCAGAAAGCCACAGATGCAAAACAGCAACAACTACAACCAAACAAATCCAACAAAGAAAATCCTAAAATAAATGCATTCCCAAAACGGCATTTTTCACAACATGCACCCGTCTCCCGTACCATAAAACCCTAGCCTCTCAACCCCAGCTCTACGCGGCGGCTACCAAAACCAAGGCTTGCACTAAGCGCACCCTCCACGGGCTCTGGCTGCTGCACGTCCTCTGACAGGTTTGTACCTGCATCCTCTCGCTTGTCCTCTAGCTGTCTTTCCACCACCTCACAGGGGGTGAGTCAACTGCCCAGGAAAGGATGACTTGTGCAAACCACATCTGGCCTTCTCTGTTGCTGGAGTTGGCAGCTCTGCGAAAAGCATCGCCAAGCTAGGGTACTGGCCTGTAGCACCATCACGCAAACCAGCAAAGCATAGCGAAGCCATCTCTGGACAGGACTTTGCTGCCCTTTGCAAAAGGCATTGCAGTACTGTCCGCGTGTCTTTCATCTTAAATGGCCGGTAGTGCCACCTGTACTCTGCATGCAAACAGTTGAGCTGAGCAGCGCATCATGGTGCACTGCGGCTCCAGAGTCCAGGAGCTGAGCATGCGTTGCGGCCTGTGCCAAAGTTTTAGCTTGATTGATATGTTTCTAGCCGACATCACCCCTTGGCAAGGTTCAGGTGCCAGTAAGGTCAGGGCATGTCCACATCGGTTGCCGCGCCCCCGCACCGCGCAGGCAGCTTGCTATGGCCCCGCGTGCCGCGCACAATGGAGCTCGCAGCTGCCACCTTGGTGTCAGACATTCTGCGTAGACAAAACTATCAGGACCTCTTAGGAAAAGCTACGGATATTTGGCTTGGTCCGTGGCAGGCTGGCATGCCTGGCCAATGGCCCTGCATGCTGCCGCGGCCATGGCAGTCCCTCGCAGGAGGACAAGCGGATGCAAAAGCATGCAAATCGCAAAATGATGTCTGGCCTGGTGCGCTCTGCCTCTGCCGACAGGCTGGCTGTGCGAGTTCGGGCCAAAGCGGCAGGGAAGTCCCAGCTGCTTGCTAGAAACTTTTACCGAAGCAAGAAATCAGCCACGTTGAAATACCAGCAAGTTCCATGAGACTTTGTGCGATTCTGCGAACTTGGTAGAAAAAGCTTCGGGTCCTGCATGCGAAGCTAGACATCTCGTCTGCCCCGGCGACCTGGGCACATAGCTGGCACGTAGCACGTCAAATGGCGGCATGAAGAGTACCATTTTATGTTGACTGCCCTGTCTATCGTGGCTATTTGCTCCAGATGCCAGGCTTTGATTTGACCTTGCTAGATTCCAGTCTGCACATACCTTCAAGCAGCAGTTGGGCACGGCTAACGTTTTTCCAACTCCTCCGTGAGTTCTCCGCTGTGCCTTGACCAGCTGCCACTTTGGCACATCAAGCCTCGGAGGTGTTGTTCCCTTCGCCTGTAGGCCATTCAGCTGTCCCACGCAGAAACTTGGAGTTTGCTATCGCCGCAGCCCAGACACCGCAGCTGAACCTGACCATGACATGACATCTATATGTCTTGGTGGTCGCAGTCTCTGCTTTGGGGAGCCTTGTCGGTTGCCAGCAACGGAGAAGGCACCAGCTCAATTTTGCGTGGAGGCAAGCACTTTGCTACTGTAGATCGCGTGGCCTGGAAGGCCAGCAGGCCAATAATTGAAACTCCAAAGACCACGTTGGCCATGCTCGCAGCCCCACCTGCTGCGACTCCGGGCATATATTTCAAGCTCTTCAAGCCGGCGGCCAAGTCGGCAATGGAAGACTCCTCCACGCGAAGTGACTGGCTGGAGTCCGGAGCATTGTGTCCAGGTTGGTAGTGTAGCCCTGCGTGTTCTTCCATGGGAGATCCACGCACTGCAGCTCGCGCGCTTTTCACATGGTTTGCCTGCAGGTGCATGGGCAGGTGATGAACTCAATCTCAGAAGAACACACACACACACACACACCCACGCACGCGTCTCTTGCTTAAGAACAGGGCCTCTAGAAAAGCTGTCTCCAGTGCTTGTGGCTCTGTAACCTGGTCGAACAGGAAGGCGGAATGCGCACTCTGTCTATGGCTGCGCATCTTGCCTCAGATGGTTAGCTGCTTAATTGTGCATGGAGCTTGGCAGACTGCCTGTTTCAGCTCTGATGAAGCCAGGTTTCTGTGTGATACCCGTAGCGGCAGTGCCAAACAGCCTGTTCAGATCGGCGGAAGCATGACTTCCGTCATGGCAGTTGAAGACTTCTGAGCCAATGCCATTGAAGAAGCTGGACTGGAGCAAACTGACAAACTGAGATGCAAGGCAAACCTGCCGGCAAGTCCATCACAAAAGGATACCCTCTGTATGACAACAACTCTGAAAGCACCTGGGGCTTTGCATCCTTTTCTGCAAGGCTGGAGTGAGGTTGTATGTTTGAAGCTGTTACTGCGTCACTTGTGTCCGGCAGCAACTTTCTCTCTGATACGCATGTGTCTTCTGCGCAGTTTGCTTCTGCAGAATCCCGTTTTCTTTGAAGAGGATGGTGTTCGAGGAGCTCCAGCACTATGGTCAAGTTGCAACGCGGCACATTCATGTTGACTCGTCGCAGGTCTTGAGGCTGCTCCCAAATAGTCGGGATTTTCCCGCGATGGGGCGAAAGCCAACTCTGCGCTGCATGTGCACGTATGTGCCTCATGCTGAATTTGTGGCTGACAGCGGCAAGATGTTTGGGCGCAACATTGGATGTAACTTTCGACGCCAGCAAAGTATTCACATGTCAACGCGCTAGTTGCAGTCCTCCACTGTCAGGTTCGGAACTCTGAAAATGGTAGGCAAGCGTGACTTGACAGCCGCCCATGAAATTGGCCCGATGAGCTCGTACAGTCACAAGCGTGTACGCGAAGTACATATCACAAAGCAACAGTTCAGGCGCTGCAAGTACCTGTTTGCCTTTCACACTCATTCATTGGTCACACGCTGCATCTTGTGTCAGCCACCTGGAAGGGGGGAAGCAGCTCTGTGCCCTCTGCCGCATAAGGCTTTTGCAGCCTCAAAGCACCTTGAAGCTGTCCTCTCCATGTCAGAAAACCTGCAGCTGGTCAGTGTTGCAATTATGCGGCAGAAGGGTTGTAAAAATGCTCGTGGACAAGATTCTTTCACATGCTGTCCATTTCTTTGTGTTCGCCTTGCTTGCCTTTCATCATATCTTCCAGTTACCTCACTCTAACTCTTCTGTGTTTGAACTGCACCTTTTCAGCTATGTGGAGCCTGCCCTGCATGTCTGTCACCATCTGCTGCAGCTGGCCACTTGCCCATGAAGAAGATGGCAGGGAGTGCTCTGGAATTTCTTGTTGCAGGGTAATGGACTTGATGCATGAGCACATTTTGGACAATGACTCGCACATGCGGCCACGAGACAGCATCACCCTTCTCTGTTTGAGTCCTTCTTAAACACATTCATCAGTCCTGGGTAGCATCAAAGGGAAGGAATTGTGCAACTTCAACAAGCATCGAAACTCATGAAATAGAAACGCGGCAAAAATCAAGTGCGAACGTGGATCTGCGAAAGCGGGAGCTTTCTGTGCTCGACTCTGGTCCCGGCCTTGATTACACTTCCGGCGTGAATGCATCACCCACACGACATCCGACTAGCTGTATCACACCTCCTCGAATCACCCCGGTCGGCAAAGCAGCAGACAAGCTGCAGCAAGCTTTAGAATCCATTAGAAGCTGTAGAAGGTGTAGCTCAGAAACAGCAACGACAGCGCCGCGGTAAACAGTTGTGGAACTCTGTGTGAAGCAGGGGCTTGGAACAGGACTGGAGTTCTGCAGCAATGAAGCCTTTCCAACTACGGAAAGCCAGACTGTCTAGCACTGGGGCTGGGAACGCATCATCACCAGCCAGCATGGCAGTTCTTGAAGGCTTCGGCTTGCCTCACCGCATGTGCACTCTACACAAGTCACGCAAGTTGTGTGCTAGCCGAGATGTTCACCGCGGACCGTCTTGCTCCGCCCTAATACCAAGCCTTCGTCATTGGGGTCATGAGGCCACATGGCAGTACGCGAGCGCACGGCAGTTTCAGCCTCAGCAAATAGCCAACAGGCCATGAGATGCATTGAGGCATCACACCGCATGTGAGGAGATGAACGACACGAAGCCAAGCAGTAGCCAACCAGACAATGCCATTTAAAAGAAACTGTGCTGTTACTCCAAGTGCTGCCTCGTCTTCTTCTGATCCTGCATTTTGCATGCTACAGCCATTGAAATCTGTGCCCTTGTTCAAGAGGACAACGTGCACTGCGAGCCACACGCTGTTCACCAGGAATCTGCGAAGGAGCGATCACAAAATAACTGATTATCACATGCTAGGGACTGGAGTGCTGCAAACATGGTCCTAGCGCAAGACAGCTAACCATCTAATTCGTAGAGTCGTCCTGGGCCAGCCGGAAGCATCGCAGTTCGTGAGCGCACAGCTTGTTCCACATCCCGGTCCTGGGTTAAGCCCATTCCAACATTCCAACCAGGCCAATGGCTCGCTCTCAGCTCGCTCATGCGCACACGCAGCGCACGCACTCTCGAGCGCGATGCCTCACTCGGAGCAACTAGCATTGCCGTTCGGGACGGTTTCAAGCTGCCACTGCCTCACAGGAGCTTCAAAACAGGCATTCGCAAGAAGATATAGCTTGCAACATCTTGTAACCAGCCTCAGCTTCAAGCTATGCCTCTGTTGACAACAGCACCCTTGCCCTGGCCTGTCACGTCGTCCTCGTCGTCGGGGGCTGGTAGCATAGCAGTACGAGTACGTATCGCGGGTCCTTGCAGACCCTCTTCCATCACCTGAACGGCATCTGCTACTCTGCATTGGATCCTTCGTTTTCGACCACACGTTGCATGCAGCCAATGCTGCATTGCAAAATCCAAATGCAAAGTTTCGCAAAACCGCATATCCTGCTGCAGTCCGCGAGCAGCCTAAATGTCTTAGCTAAACGGCGAATATAGGACCGCTGCGGAGCCCATGCGCGTTTTGCATGGCAGATCATTAAATTGCCTTGCTTGACAAGCCGTTTTTTTCACACTGTGCTTTAACACCTTCCTGGCTGAGGTTTGACGGTCTACTATTTGCTTTCTTTGGTGGCATCGCTCTTGAGATCACGGGCTGATGTGTCTCCCATGGATGTCCACTGATAGAAGAATGCAGACCAGACTAGCAGACCTCGCCATGGTTCAAAACCTGTATTTACTAAGGGCTGACCTGCTTTCCGCGACACATGCACGGTGCCCTACCAAATGCCACAGTGCTGGCGCCGTCACCAAGAAACCATCACCAGCACACTTGCGTGCAGTTGCCAAGCCACGTCATCCAACTTGTTGGCATCGCCTTCTCTCTCGCTGCCTGCTCAGGCAGCAGCTAGATGAGGAGAATGATTCGTTTGACAGCAATCGTGCATATGCCTGCCCCGTGAAGTGCTTAAAGCATGTCACTGCAACGGAATGGCTGTTTCTAAGGTTGATAGTGCGCTTAGACGCTTGTTGCCAAGGCTTCCCAGAAATTGTTGTTGAAGGGGTTGCTTGAGAAGTCCTATTGCGCTGACCTTGCTTAATGAGCAGCCAGGAGCACAGTCAGGCGTGAGAATCATTTGTCAAATTCGTCCAATTCAGCTTGCCCCGCTTGTCTCCAACTAGAAGGACTAATTATTCAAGTGTTTCACGACTAGTTGCGACATCCATGGATGACAGCATCAAGGAATGTGGGAGCGGCCTGGCACTTCAGGTCGAACTTGAGAGGTGGATACGTCGGAAGGTGAATCATTCCTCTCTGCCTGCCCAAATTAGCTTCGGAAAAGGGACATTACAACTGTCAGCTTGGAGCTTGCAGCTCCCAAAGTGGCACAAAGCCTCACGTCGACCCTGCTACTGGCTGATGGCTAGCGGCCCATCCTTCTCGAACTCTGACATGAGCCCAAATTGAAACCTCAGCTGCGAGGATCTTTCTGAAATGAAATACAGGTGCACCCCGGGTGCAGGGCCTACTGAAATCAATGTCCCCAAACTTCCGGCATTTTACAGCTCAGCACGCTTTGTCTGACTCTTTGTTTTCAGATGGCACGAAGAATGGAGCTTCAATGTGCTGTAAGCTGAACACTCGATGGCATGTGTGCGCTCCACAAAAACAGCTGCAGAATGCCGGACAGGCTCAGGACAAGCGAAGACATGACAGCTCAAGGCGGGCTTCCACAGAAAGTAGCATGTCTGGCTTTGTGCAGATGAGCAGCTGGCCTCACTTATTGAAGCCGCAAAAGCTGTAGTGAGCCAAGCTGCGGGATTCTGCAGGTTGAGCATGAGACCATGCAAGCCGCGTCTTTGCATGTATGCTTCTCTTATCCCTTGATACTTGCAAATGCAAAAATGAGCAAAGAAAGCACAGAAACTTCTCGCAGGCAAAAAGGTGCCGAGAACCCAGGCCGACTGCAGCGTGCTGGCCAGCTCTTTGCACTGTTGCAGAAGCCTGCCACACGCATGTATGGCTTGGATGTGCCAGAATGTCCCGACAAGACAGTTGCCACAGCCGCCGCCTGTTGGAAAGCTCCGTAGCCTTCAAGCCTGCGGCAAGCACGACTCGTTGCAATGCCTAGCCCAGGCTCATGGTGGGATGGCCTCTTTCGGAGATGATCTCCGTGCATTGCATCAGGTCACGTGCCGCACTAACCGCCTGCCTGCTGTTAAAGCAGCTTGCTGAACACCGGATGCCCGAGCGCTGTCTCGATGCAGCTATGGCCTTGTCATCCCCTCAGCTGTCTTGATCTTCTCCAGCAAAGGAACCAGATCAGATGGCACGCCGATGGCACACCTAGTCAATGGCTGCAAACAACCCCCTGTTTCGGAAACACTGTCTGCGCCTCGAAACACTCTGCGCCGCCTGCGTGACGCAGTGCGCGCCTGCTAGCGCAAGGTCAGCATTCAAGGGACTATGAGGCGAGGATAGGCGAGGTGTCAAGTCTTTCTTGGACTCTGCAAAGCTGATAAGTACTGCAGCAGAGACGCTGTCCAAGAGATGCGTCCCGCACCTAAGCAGCCGCTGGCTGCGCAAGGACGTGCTGAATTGCCAACTCACCAGAAGGAACCCTTGCAAATGAGCGACCGCAAGAGCTGCGACCACGAACGGCTTGTCCCGGTGGCCTTGCATGAGAGAACTGCTGCTAGATTCAGCTGGCCTGTAGTGAGCCAAACATGCAGCCTCTGAAGCCAATCGCGACACCTTCATGCACATCTGCGCGCCGTCTAGTGCATGCCTTGGTTTGGCAGCTGCACTTGACTTGAGCTTTGCCCACAGCTTTCGTCCGCTTGCATTGCTCGACTTTGCCTCCTTACAGCCGAGAGTCTCAGCCTGTCTAGATACACTCTCAACTGGAATGGCTTTAACGACTGCCTGGCACAGAAGGCAAAACATGTCACGGCGGAATAAATGATAGCACACAGCAAAAGCTCGTCCACCTCAGCGTCGAAACCACCCAAACTGCTTGCATCAGCCTGGCCAGCAGCAACGCGGCTGCTGAGGGTGGAAATCCGAGGGAACAGACTTCCAACACGTACAAAAAACCGGGAAAAGTCAGCAGATCCATAGGCTTACACGTCTAAGTGCGCACGGGTCTGTATGCACCGCCTCTCAAGATGTTATCAACTTGACAGTGTGAAAGGCAACCTCCACCGGCAGGACACACATGCCTGAAGTTCAGGCTTGCAAACACGATAAACCCGATAAGCCTGATAAACCTGAAATCAAAGAAGCACCCTTGAGTTTGCTGGCAACTTACGCTTACTCATGGAGAGGAGCGGCTTTGGCAGGGTTTGGCAGGGCTTCTTCACGGGAAAGTATGTGGACAGAACCGAACAATGCAGCCCGACCTGCCAGGATGCCTCTGAAGCTTCTCCGTCGTCTTCCTGTACCTGCCGGCAATGACTTCACACGGGCGAACGTGGGCCCGCTTCTTCTTTGAACTATGCGGCAGAAGGCTACAATACCGATTTCTTGTTTTCTTGTCTTAAGTATTTGTGTTACGGTGTTTAGCCAGGGGATCCTGGCATTTTGAAAACAAAAATGTGAGAGACGCTTCGCACGAGAGCTCAATTTTGATTTGAAGATGCTCAACGTGAAGCTTCAATTTTGTGACAACATATGAATGAGAAAGCTCCAGCCGAGAGCTGAATTGCGAGCCAAAATCTGAGGATTCTCTACGCGAAACCTCACTTTGTTGTAGAAACACCATACGACGGCCCCATCTGTTAGGACGCTTTGGTGCGAGAGCTGAATAAACAATGGGCATAAAAACAAGAATCAATGAGAATGGTTGTAATAATCAAGACTAGTGACAGCAATAACAACAGTAAGCAACAAACGAGCTATCATAGTATGTACACTAGCAATAATGAGACAGCCCCTGCATTGTAATGGTCGACTGATAATGGAACGACATCGATAAGGTTCGGCAAGAGTATATAGGGATTATTGAAGTATGAAGAATTCATAGAGCTCTGACAACTACTAGTTACGTGACGATGTTTGCTATGCTGATTGTTGCAATTTATATTATCGTCATTCTCACTATTTTCACTAGTACTGTTCATGGTATTATCTTCTTGGCAAAAATGCCACTACTCTTCACTCTTCCGTCTATTTCTAGTGGAGACGAAACCGGCTTTTGTCCGGGGCCTGTCGTCAGTTTCGGGCAGTGTCCCAGCACGCCAAGCCAACAATGAGTTGGTCAGCAAGCGGTCATAGGGGGAACGGGTATTTGTGCCGTTGGCGGAGGAGACTCTCCGAGCCTGGGGTTCTTAGAGAGTCTGTTCTATATGGGGAACCCTGAGGCTCTAGCTGACTTGTCCAAGGAAACAGTGCGCCTTGTCAGATGCACTTGACCTGGGTGAATCTCCACGCGGCTCCTCCTGCGGCTTTGAATTTACCCTTCTTGGTCTACTCATGACGAAAGCTTTGCCAGGCAAGTAGCACGCCTGGCGGGGAGTCCTCAGCGTAGACGTAGCGTGCCGCCGCAAAACTCTTTCCACACTCACAGCTCAAACCAAGTTGCAGAACGTATGATTTCTTTCAAGGCTCTGTGGATCCGCAGCTTTGCCATGGACTTCTGCTTGCTTGAAATCTGCAGCAGCTTCTTGTGCAACATCTGCAGGGGCCATCCGCCAAACTTGTCTGTCTCCAGAATCCCTTGGGGCCTTGACCTTCTCCACTCGGGGCTGCAGTTGGGGCTGCTGCGTGTGCCGCCTGGGGTCAACTGCGATGGCAAGAAGAACTAATACCAGCGCCACATGCACGACTGAGGATCAGCTCTCGTGCTGTCTCACGCTGTGCTGGTCTCATTTTCTGCAGAAGATGGAGACGTCTTACCCCCTTAATCCCAGGCCTCCACTGCCCTGCTTCAGCCCTTTTTAGGCTCAGTGTCAGTGGTCTAGTTTTGGCAGCGCACTGCTGCATTTCCCAGAGGCCGCAAAGTCAACACTCAGGGCTTGCAGAGAAACAAAACGATTTCGTTCTTGATTCAGCTGGCCTTTGGTGTACCGTGCAGAGAGCTGAAGTCCATGAGCCTGGATTATCCAAGACTCACTACTGGACTATTGGCCCTAATCGACTTAGTCGTGAGCGAAGCGCCAGCGACCCTTGTTTGTAAACAGTGGGAAGAGCAAACAATGAAGACAGTGCTTCTACGTTCTAGATGTAACCTCAACAGGCATGGATAAACGAGCGGCACAGCTGGCACTGCCAATTTCGTAGCATCACAGAGCCCTTGTAGCATGTCTGAGGAGCCTCAGCTTCACATGGGGTTCCAGGTTACGTTCTACACATGCACGATGACATTGGAGTGGGAATGTAAGTAGAAACAATCGTATTCAGACCACATGCAGCAGCCACTTGTAGGTCCAAGAAGCACTACCTCATCCTCCATTCGGTGTTTGCTTCTTCGGGTTCTATTGTGGTCCCGCTTCTTCTTTATGATTTTCGCATCCTCTAACGCCTTCGTCAAATACCTGGGTTCAACGTGTCAAACACGCGCATCATGTGTTTGGCAGATCAGCACGAAGCGTTAATGTCCAGGGAGCACAACGGAGTCCGACAGAAGCTTGACGTCACATTGCAGACAAATCCTTCATCAGAATTTGACAAGACAAGGCCAGCTCGAACAATCAGTGGATCCGCCACGCCTTGATCTTCTTGTTTAAGCCGAGCGTCTGATCAATTGCACGAGCCGGACCCTTACAACGTAGGATCCCATCAATGAAATCTTCGTAAGTAACTTGCCCTTCACCTGGAAGCTGGATGGCCAAGAGTGTGGCTACAGCATCCAGGGACTTGTTCAGAAGGCACACATGACAGCAATCACAACAATGATCAAGCATGCATAACAAGCATGACATTGAAGATCGGTTTGGCAAAAGGGGCCGACCAACCCAACAGCGAACGCACATAACATCACCCAATCAGGACAACACAAAAACTCTGCAAAGGTGGGGAACTCATCCTGCAGCCCAAAAGGCCCGAACGATCATGTTTCCTACGAGCGAACACACCATTACGAGCGAACACACCATCACCACTAGTCTTCCCAAGACGTGACGCGAACCCATGATGCGTGCCCATGTACCCCACATCAGAACACACCAGACAAGCTATGCTCGAAAGTTCAGATTGTACTGCGAGAGTATTCGCTCCCACAAGCAATGAACTACGAACTCTTCCCAACACCGCACTCTGGCGAATTATTGGTCGAAATTCGGGCGGCGAACGGAAACAATCGGTCCGAACGCCTCCGAAAAACAGCGCGCTTCACGCCATCTCCGCGCGCTGTTTCCCCACCTGGTGCGCGGACAGGTTGTCAGCGACTTGCGCGAAGGAGCTGATCATGATCTCCAGCTCGGAATCCAGCTGCGAACGAAGCCAATCGTAGAACGGCTCGAAGTCGAACGTGGCCTGCTTTGTCATCGGCAAACTTCCAGTCATCGCGCGAGACCGCATCCGAACAGTTCTGTTTTGAAGGTACTCGGTGGAAGGACAGAGAAATGCCTCTGCTGGCGACCCATGACCAAAAACAACACAAGACCTTGGTGAACTGCTCGTCCTTGGAATACCCTTTTCGGAGGGCGTGCTCGGCTGCTGTGTTGTCACAGAAACAGACGACGTACGTGCGCACGTGTGGGGCCACACTGGTTACGGCCATGACCTGTGCCAACATCTCCAACCAACTGATGTATGCTGTGGACACCACCAACTTGGTGTGGATCTTTGTTGGTACTTGCGAACGGAAGCTCATTTTTCTACCCTCAAGTTGCCAGCTGCTTCGGGAACCTTGCTGACGTAGGGAGTAGTTCCCATTGCCTGTTCCAACGCCTACACCTGGCCATGCCGGACAGGGGGCTGCTGAGTTTCGAGCGACGGAGGTGTGATGCTGTCAGACCACAGGCGCGGACAAGACACCAGGTGCCGAGAGGCGGCGTCACACAAGAACGAACGAAGGTGCAGGCTGTTGTCCAAGGTCTCCTGGGTTGTCCCTGACATGACAACGTTTTCGACCAGGATCGAACACGGGTTGTCGCGAAGCATTTGGCGGAACCTTAACCACCAGTTGGCCCACGGAACGAACTTAGCCCCCTCTGGGCTGGAGGTTCCCAAGGCTGTTGTGCCTTTGATTCCGCTGCAGTCGTGCCACGGTGGCGCCGCGCACACGACGACGAAAGCGTCAGCGCGTGTCGCCTGACACAGCTGCGACGCGACCTTCTCAGGGGAAGAGGCGGACACGTCTCCCCGTTGGCGAACGTCAGGGTGGCGCTGCTTGACAACCTGTGTGCACTCCGGGTCTGTCTCCCAGGCCCAAGAGAGGACCAGGATAATGCCAAGGTCTAACAGTGCCTGGTGAGGCGTGGCAACCCCATCGAAGAACGAAAGGAGGGCCACTGGTCGTCGAACGGTGACCGCGCCTGCGCCTTTGTTCTGCTGTGGCGCTTGGGGCTGTTGCAATCGAACTTGCTGGCTTTGGACGCGCCGACTGCTGGGCCCCTTGCGCTGGCCTCTGCTCTGACCCTGTCCCGGGCTCTGGTGCTCCGGACAAACCTTTGCGCTCTGCCTGCTTAGGGTTTTTAGGGCGCTGATCCTGCGTGTGGCCACGCGGTTCAGCTGCACACGGGTTAGGGGTGTTAGGGCGAACTGGCTTTCTGCATGGGCCCTTGCGTGTTTGCGAACGTGTGAACGTTGGGCTTTGGTCCGGGACTAGGGACACTAGGGGAAACCGTAGCGCTGGCCAGGCTGCGGCGCCGGGCCGTGCTGACACTTGCACTTGTCGCCGTAGCGGCAGAACCCCTGTGCCCACAGTCGGAACTGGGCAGTCTGAGTTGGAGCTCCCGGCTGAGTGGGGAGAGGTTGCGAACGCCAGTTGCCTTTGCCGTTGTAGGGGTGAGCCTTGCGACCTTTGCCCTTGCCTTTCTTGCCTTTGCCTTTCCCAGACCGGTCTGGTGGCATCCAGCGTGCCAGGGCGTCGTACTTGTCTGGGTGGGGACTGGATGGTTTTGTCCACCCCCGACTCGAACGTATTCTCTGGGACCGCACGCGCATCGCGAGGTCCCACGAAACTTTCTTGTAGTACCCGCGGACCTGGGGGATCTTGTTGGGGTTGTCGCGAACGATGTTGATGAAGAACTCGCAGAAGCGCACGATGTCGGGTTCCTTCCCCCACCTGGCGAACAGCATAGCCCAGTTGACCGACTCGAACGCGTCAATGACCGTCAAGAGTCGTTGAGGCTCAGGGGCCACTTTCGGGCGCTTGACGAACGCGCCGTTCTCGAAAGTGAGCTTCTCGGTACGTTCCGTCTCGAAGCGATTCCACGGGTTGACCTGTCCTGACGGTGTGAAGTGTCTGAAGGACATCACCTCCCCGAGCTTCGCGGTGGAGTAGAGGCCCGAAACGGTCTTCTCGAACACCATGCGAGCCAACACCCCGTCAGCTCCGACTAAGAGGTTGACTGGGAAGACGCGGTTGACCCCTGCGACCTTCTCGGCTTCGAAGTCCTTGACCACTTGTGCCCAATCCTTTGGGCAGCGACTTGGGCGGCTTCCTCGGGTCTGAGGCCGCCGTCAACGAACTTGGTGCTGTAGTCGAAGCGGGCAACGTGCTAGGAGCGGTTGCAAACTGCTGGTTGCGGACAAACGTCAGCTCGTCCAGCATGCGCTCTAACGTAGCCTCCGCCACGGCTAGCTGGGTCGTGTCCTTCTTGACGCCCACTCTATTAAGCTTGACGCCTATGGCCAGCGGCTCCAGGAAATTGGCGAATTTGTTTCGCTTGGCGAACATGTGGTACAGCACACCTGAGTTCTGCACGCCCTCGTCGTTGAGGAACTGGAGGACCTGGGCATCGAGAGCGCACTGAGTCGCCAGGTCGGACAGCGGCGGAAGCGACGGAGTTGTATAGTCGTCGGTGTCGAGGACGGGGCTGCACCTGTCACCATGGCTGTCACGAGGGTCTGAGGTGGGTGGGGTCTAGTCGATGCGACTGCTCCAAAAGTGCAGAGAGCGCTCCAGTTGACTTCCGTGTCTGCAATGATGGCCTCTGCTAATGCGGACTTTTTTTAGCTACTGGACGAACTGGTGCACTCTGAGCCGTCTTCTACTTCACCTTCGGCTGCCGCTGCCGGGTCGTTGCTAAAGCACTTTGCGCACTTCTTGAAGCCGCGTAGGACCACTGGGTGACGTTCGAGCGACCATGGTGCCACTTGCCGCAGGCTGAGGCCCAATACTCGCTGCTGAGTGTGTTCTCCACCGGTGAGGGCCGATGGGCGAACTTGCTTCGAGGATTGCGAAT
This sequence comes from Symbiodinium pilosum, assembly GCA_905231905.1. Lineage (NCBI taxonomy): Eukaryota > Dinophyceae > Suessiales > Symbiodiniaceae > Symbiodinium > Symbiodinium pilosum. The sequence goes on from CAJNIZ010008780.1 coordinate 25,341, forward strand.
GGCCTGGAATTCTGCCAGAGTTCTGCAACCGCACGGCGAACAACTGCCCACACCTCGCCTGCAGTGGTGGCCTGGACTATGGGCGCCGTTGACCCGAAGACTGTATTGTCTGGCGGTCTCCGCCCTCCAATGCCTCACGAACCGTCTGCGCTGCACGCTCTGGCGCGAACACAGCCGTCTGGACATACCTGAGGATGGCATTGACCCCCATCTGCCAATGACTTGTATTGTTGGCACAGGCACGTTAGCTCTCGCGAACATCTGGGCTCCGGCAACACGAAATGAATGCTGCGCCCATTTCTGCAATGCTGCAGGGCCCCGCTCGGACAGTGATTGTTCTTGTAGCACGAAAGCGGCAGCTTGCGCGAGCATCGCGACCTGTCGGGTCGATGGTGCGCTGCCAATTGCAAACAAAGGCGCCTCCGGAGAGAAGAGCTGACGAAGTCGAAGGTCCAAGACCAGGTTCATGAGGGCATGCTAGACGCAGAGGGGTGCCCTCCCCTTACGAACACTTCTGCAGGCAGGCGAGTGAACATGACTGACGCGCGTGTGGACCCCAAGCACTCTGCCTCGTGCTGCCGCGAGCACATGCAAACGTGTGTGCGCTCGCAACCTTTTCCTTCACTCTGGGCTCCTTGCAAAAAGAGATGTCTGCCCCCACGTCGCCACGTAGCAGGAACCAGCTTGCTGCCACCACTCACTGTCTCGGCCGGGTAAGGGAGGCGCAGGTGCTCGGGAACCTCCAGCGACCTTTAGGCGGCCAGCATCTGCTCTGCGAAGCCTTGTCCAGCTTGAGGTCTAGCGCTGGGCCCATGCCCCTAGGGATGGAGCGTATTGCCTGATTGCGGGCCAGATCCAAATTGGGTCCAGGCAAAGCCTTGCTGGATGTGCTTCTCCTTTGCCACCGAAAAGTACTGCGCGGCCGAGCGGTAGCGCGCTTCATGACTGCCCCCACCTTGTTGATCAGGTTGACGGTGAGGGGCAGCGGAGACAGGCGGCATGACGCCGCCATCTTTTGCCACGTGAGCCACCGTGACTCTCTTGGCGCTCGTGAGGTTCTCACGAACCTGTCTTCCATAAACTCTTGGTCTGCGACGAGGTCGAAATCAAGCTGGGCTTGGTCGCCTTGGAGACCGACTCTCTGCAATGAGCCGCGGGCGAACGGGCGCACGCTCGGCGCATCGCGGCGACCAGGTGTCCTCGCGGTCCTCGCGTGTCTCTCGGAGCGAACAGCTTGTCGAGCTCCCTGGCCGACTTAACGCCCGCAGAGCGCAGGGCAGGAAGAAACTCAGAACACTTGGCAGCCATCAGCACCTCTATACTAAGCTCCCGCGGCAACAAGCACTCGAACTGCTGCATACTGCTTTGAGCCTGCCCGAAGGCCCCACACAACTGTCCGCAGTACTGCGGTCTTGCGCTGTTGCTCCACTAACCACTTGCTCTCTTGCGGCGCTACACTTGTGAACTGGACTGTGCCAGCGTACGCCAGGCGCTCTGCTTTTTGCTGACGCGAAGTCGCTGGTGGATCTCCTAGCTCGCGGCTGCTGTCTGACCAATAAGAGCCAGCCCGCCCTGAACAAACCCCGAACATCCCCCGCCCCGAAACGCCAGCAATCAAGAAACCAGGCGCAACAGGGCAACCCGACGGGAGCGGGGAGGGCAGGGAGCATCCCCTAAGCGGCTCCTACTGGCCCAAGACGGCTTTGCAGTCATCACAGAAGTGATGACTACGCGAACGTCGGTACCCCGACTGTTCCTCCTGTTGCAAGCTTGGGACAGGCATCTTGGACACCTTACCCTACACCCACTCTGTATATCGCGAAAAGGCGGGGGGTTGAGCTCGAAGCTCAATCCCGTGCGAACGCAGGTCCTAGGGGCCCAGTGCGGCAACTGGCGCGGTGCAAACTGAGGGTAATCTGCACGGCTTTTCTTCGCGCAGGCAGGGATCGTGTAGATGACCCCGAAGCTGTCGCTGCCGCCGTTCGAGAGGTTCTGGTAGGAGAACTGAGAAGAGCTCGCCGGGCCCCTTGTGCACTGGGCTCGTGGGCGACCGGGGCAAGCTGCGAACCAGTCGAGGTTGAGGAAGTCTGGCCGCCTATCTCTGCACTGCTTGGGCCCGTTGTTGCCACTGGCTGAGCTTGGTCCGTGGCCGGCGGAAAGGATGGAGCAGCCGCTTTCTTGGCAGCAGCGGCAGCTGTCATCTGCACTGCTGGCGTCGTTGCGGACGCCACCCCAGCTGGGGGCCGTAAAGCTCGAGGTCGGCACAGCTCGAACAGGAACCTGACGATGAAGCCGGTTTGCCTGCGAACTGGTAGCTGTGGTCGTGACTGTGGCCATGGCTGAGGCCCCATGTTTGGGTTGAGGCTTGTTCGGTGCCGGCGAGCCCAGAGACGAACTCGGAGCTGGTCTGGAGATTGGCAAAGGAGCTGCTTAGCTGACCAGCTTGAGGGACCAAGGAAGCCTCTGCCTCCACCACTGCTGTCACTGGGTGCGTTGCGACCACCTCAGCAACTCTTCCAGCTCATCCGGTGAAGCGTCAGTCAGCTTCTTCAGAGCGTCACGCAGCTCGGCCATGGCGAACAGGCCGAGTGGAAACTACACTGAAAAACTCGGCGCGGACAGAAGTCCTCAGTCTCGAAAGGGCAACGAGCAAAAAGCTGTGCACCAAGGCTGCTACCCAAAAGAAAGCGGACAATCCTAGTGAACACACGAAAAGTTTCGCCAGCTTGTCACTAGGTGCACACGCGCACTACACCACAACACAAGTTGAGCTACGCACCCTTCGCCGGCAAGGTCTCATTCAACTAGGCCACAGCACCGAACGCTGGGCCATCCCATGTTTCCACTTACGGCTAGCCATCCACCTGGTAGCCCGACTGCAACACTTGCATCAGAAGGGGTCCGCGTCCTTGAAAATATCCGCTGTCATAAGAGAGCGTGCCTTTGGGTCCCGAAATGAAAACAAGACAGTCAGACACGAAAGGCGGACAGTCAGACAATCAGACGCGAAAAGGCAGACAGTCAGACGTGAAAGGACCTACAAATGATTGTCTGACTGACTGGCTGAATGTCAGCCTACAAATGACTGTTTGAGTGTCTGACTGTCTGCTACGCGGTTCAGGCCCCATGCTGCGACCTCAATCCGCTGTCAGCTCAGAAGCAACACCCCGAGGCACCTCCTTCCAGAGGCTGCCTCTATCTGGTAAGGTTCTTCTCCGAACCTACTAGATTCCTACATGCGCTATGTTCCCTAAGCTTTCAGAGGTTTTGACATGTATATTCCGGTCGCCGCATGCATGCTTCTTTTCATCTGCCAAGCACTGCCAGGAAGCAGCAGCAAGAGCAGGGTCCCCTTCCTGGCCCGTAACACAGACTTAGTCAATGATGGCAAGCACACGAGGGTGCATGAATAAAGCCTGTGCACCCAAGCCTGCCAAACAAATGCTGAACTAAAGTGGCATGTGGTCAACCACATGCTTCAGCTGCCAAGTTGCCATTCTGCAGCAATCGATACAAGGCCTGACCCTCGGATAAATCTAAGTCAAGGCTGGCAAGATAGGCTTGTACCTTCGGATCGGCAAGGACGGCAGACCTCACGCGACAGCATTTGCAGAAGAAGGCTCTCATGTGCATTTACTATCTCCAACTCATGTTGTCAGCACGTTCGGATACCTGTTGAAGCAACAACTTGACGCACAGGATTTTAAGCTTTAGAAAATGGCATCATCATGCCTGCGCCGTGCTTCAGGGGCGTTCTATGAAGGATCTGGAAAGACCAGTTGCTTGACTTAGCATTGATGCTCAATCTTGAAGAAGTCTCGGCCCTGAGATCCCGTCGTTTGACGCTATAAAAAAGGCAATAAAAGGGCTGTAGTAATGCTTTGCAAAGGCACATCTCAGCCTCTGTGAGCACACCATCTCCACTTTCATCCATAGCCCGGAAGATGCCTGGAGCGCAGGCAAGATATAATTGAGCACGGCATCAGCAAAAGGTAAAGGTGCGCCATGGAGCCTTCAAGTCGCTTGATATACTTTCCCTTCTGCCGCAGTCGCTCCATGACCATCAGCTCTGCATCATTGTTTGCTGCCTCTAAGGTCTCGCGCAAAAATACCGCCGTGATCACGCGAAGGACCTGCACAAAATGCCTGCTGTTTCTGCAACAGGCGCAATTGCAATAGATGCAATATCTTGATTCAAATCTCAGCGGCTGCAAAGACAATCAATGTCACATAGACGATGAAAAAAAGCGCATACGAGTGATGAACATTTTCGAGGACAGGACCTTGGCAGGCAGTCTCAAGACTTCTTCGACAACTAGGTTAGCCTTGACGGCTGTTAACGCACAAGGGCGCATGGAGGCCACAGAAGCGTCCAAACATCAGACATGAAAACTTTGGGAGCGACGAGCGCGCGTTGTCCAATTCCCAGCGAATGTTATTTCGTACCTTAGCGGGTCGTAGTCGGCCGCACCATTACGAAATTAGAAGAAGGAAGAAGCTGTCCGCATCGCATTGTCTGCCAAAAAAGGGCTACTTTCAAACCTCAGGACGGATAAGTCACCAAGCTGAGTTGAACGAACCCGGCCTACAGGGAAAACCACAAGCGTCTGTAACAATCCGAAGCACCCTAGAAGACAGCAAACCACAATTTCACAGTGCAATGCTTGAAACAACTATTCAACTATTCATTTGCAGCTTCAGAACCAATGACATGCAGCAGGTATCTGCCTATAGCAACGCAACAGCGACACTATGACCACCGGAAGGTCTGCAAACCACATGGTGGTGCTCACATACAATTAGACAGCACTTTGTCAACCCAGTTCTCGAAAAAATGATGAGGTTTTCACGAAGTTGTGCTGGACTAGCTACGCAGCTACGCGTGTTATGTTGGTGCATGGCATGGACAAGTCGGGCGGCTTTCCCCTGCGTCACCGTGTTTCTTTGATTGCAAGGCACAGAAGGGATGTGATCCGAACATGCGTCTGTGCGGATTCGCTGCGTCACACGATTTCCTTCCCTTGCAAGTCAACAACAACTCAACAAAGGGGGTAGTGTCAACCCATGTCTGTGTTTGAGCTCTCCCTGCGTCAATTGCAAGGAAGAAAGGGAGTCTGAACCGCTGGCTTCCGAACAGCAAGGACTGAAATCCTGGAACTTGCTCCAGAACCCGCTTCTAGGGCTGCTTATTTGGACAGCAGACAACGAAAGCTGTTGGGGAAGATGGTGTGGGCTGTCGTGGGGGCAGAGATTGATCTTTATCCCAGGCCACCTGGGTGGCATCATGCACTGTCAGCATCATCAGCCGGGGATGGCGAGACTCGAAATTGTTTCCTTCAACATGTCAGACTTTTGTTATTGCTTTCAACAAGGGCGGCCATAAATCTCCCAGTTCTCCAATTCGCCGAGTTGGCTTTTCCAGAGTGGGGCGCGGTGCTGTTGGCGATGCCTGCTGGCATTAACGTGCTGGCGGAAGTCTTTCAGCCATACCAGCACCCATCCCCAGCTGACCCTGGGTCGGCTTCAGTGAAACGGCTGCTTGAAGTCATGCCGCTCACAGGCGTTTCCATAACAGAAAATACTTTTCTGCATCCTCTAGTCAAACAACTAAAGCTGATGGCAAGAGGCATTGTGTACATGGCTCTGTACGCCGTTCCATAGTATGTCCAGACCCACAAGCGGTTCTCCATATCATTGCCTTGATTTCTGATGTATTCTTGAAGCCTTGGCACATGCGCACCCAATCATTCTTGGTAGTGCCTGGCAGAAGCTAGAGACTAACGAGATGTAAAGATTCTTGAGGTCGGCGCAGGTTGCCCATGACAAGGCCGCCAACCATCATGCAGATTGCCAGCAGCACCATAGACCATGCCAATGACGGCAGAAACGAGGAGCACGCTTGGACCAGCAAGCGCAGACCTGAAATCCAAGTAGTTAAGTTACATTGCTTACGTAGCAATCGTCACAGAATCTTCTTGCTTTCATGTTGCCCTGGAAGAGGCGCAGGGTCCGCATTATTCGTATTGCGCGAACCTGAGTACAAGCGAACGGGCAGCTTTTGTCTGCTGCAGGTCTGCAGGAATACCTTCTTAGAGTCCAGCCATTTTCGCCAGGCGCAGCACACGAAGCATCTCTATATTGTGGGAGTATCCAGCAATAGGTGTAAATATGTAGAGATCAAGCATGGGAAGGGCCACTAGAAGAATGTCAACAACATTCAGATAGTCCTGGAAGTAGTTCCACCTCAAAGGTAGCATAGGAGGATTCAGAATGCCATGATGCGTGCTCTGTTCCATGAACATATGACGTTTGCAAAGCCTCTGGACGTAAAGTCTGACCATGAGCTCAAGCGCAAAGATCCACGTGAAGATATGTTCACATACCTGGGCAAGCAGGGAAATGATCTTCTGGCATTGACCGAACATACGCATGGACAAGACTCCAATCCCGGCCAAGTCACCGTGAACCAGCTGAAGAAGTCTTCACAACTAAGGGTAGGCGTTAACCCAACGAAGACCGCCGCATCTTGTCCATCACATTCCAATTCAAAAGCCATAACTAAAGAGTTCCTGGGATGCCAAGAATCAAAAAATGCAAGTATATAGGGTTCTGGCATGCCGCAACGCGCTCCCAGAACGCCTGGCCAGATGTGGCCAAGAAGCAAAACAACCAGAATTCCCATAATGCAATCCACACGATTCGTTTCCTTTGCTGCTAAAGGCAACATGATGTCAGCAGGCTGCAAATCTAAACAAGCTGGGCATCAATGCCATCCATAAGGCCCATCAGCTGCAGCTGCAGTGTAGGTTGGGTTTCATCTGATTCTGCCCTGCCGGCTCGCAACCGCAGCCAAATGGTTTTTTGGTGACATCCACATCCGGGAGATTGCGTCAGTCCTCGAAGTTCGTCGGCCGGCAGCCAAGCGTTTGGAAAAGGAGGACGTGGCCCCAGACCTCATCCCATCTGAAGCTCATCTTCATGAAGACTCAAGCTTGGTCCCAAGCCTGTACATCAGAGCCAAGCTGCACTGGGCTGGGGATATCATCTTCAACTACACATATGCCAGACGCCGAGGATGAGACCTTGCTCACCTTGGACGCATGCCAAAAGGAGCCACGCTGAACATGAATCTCGCATCAGGAGTGCTGGCCTGCAGGAGATCCCCGTGTTCAGTCGCAAGTCCAGGGGAAGATTCTGGGCTTGTCCTTGCCACCTGCTTTCATGAGTGCGAAGTAGAGTTCAAAAGTTTCAAGCGCCCTCTGTGTCACAGCTCTAGAAAGAATGGACACGGCTGACCCCAGTCTTGCATCATCGATACGATTTTATAATCAACATTGTATGGAAAGCTGCTGCCCCCATGATGATGCCACCACACATGGAAGGTTTGGCCGTGGTGCCGTGCCCCCAAAGTGTGGAAGCTCCCCATCTCCATGAGCACTTGGCTGATACTGTGCTTGCACGGCAAAGCTTCGAAGACGATCACAGTCAGCCTCCGCGCACAAGCCACTGCATCTGCTGGTTTGACCACAGAATCAGCTATCCTCGATTCAAACACGCTCGTCCAGAGAGCTCTGCTCAACGCAAGCAGGTTTGTTGAAGTTAAGTGGCCTTGCCTTCAGCCGAAAAGGCTGAGACTTACATTAAGGACTGCTGCAGGGTCTGGTCCTGGCCTTGAGCTGGCTGCCGCCAACAGGTCCAGCCCATGCAGCTGCTCCATGCGCCTTGAATTCCACATCCTTGAACCATGAGTTGCACACACCGTGCGTTCATGCCATGCAGGAAAGCTGCTGAGCTGGGGCTCTCAGCCCCATCCCTCGGCCTCACAAAAGTGCAGCTACACAACCGAAGCTGGATGATTGTGCGTCAAGAAGGTGGCAAAGCCAAAAAGATGAACTCACAGGCATTAACTGCATTTAGGCACAGAAGAGCATCCACCAACTTCGTCTGGTGTTGGTTGATGGCCCTGCGCAAGTCACTTTCGTACGAGCAGCCAAGCTGATTCCTGAGCTTCTTCGGTGTTGAGATGGCAAAACGCATCTGTTCAGCTTATGTCGACCTAGCAATTTTGCCCAAAGACAGCTCCACACTCAAGGACTTGAAAAGCAGGTCCAGCCATGCACCTCCGAGGTGAAAGCATCGTTTCCACATAGCCCTACATGCGGGTCCACGAACGCTTGTGATATTGACTGGTGCCAACGCTCATGTGTCTTTCTGTGATGCTTCATGCGCGTTTGGCACTACAAGGTCTAAACCGTAGCAACCACAGAAACTGGAATCCTCCATGCACGTTGTGCCTTGCGGATCGACCATGGGCTCGAATATAAGCAAGCAGTGATTTGCAGAAACGCTGCGGGCCACGATACATGGCACTCCTGTCAAACTTGCCTTGCCCTTGAAAAACAGCCTGCTGAGAAATTGCTTTTTGGTGAACGCATGTAGCAGCGGCCCCAAGTATAGAGGGGTCTATGCACAACAGTGGAAGCTACTTCACACTACCGAGGAGTCGTTTTCTCAACTTGCGGCTCAGCCGCTGGAAAGTCATTATCTTGCCGAGCCCGGCACTTGTGCAAACACCGTAGGTTCAACTGACCTATAACATTACGACGATCGTAGCAACTGCAACGTTGGCACAAAAAAGCGTTCAGAAAGTCATCGATTCTGCTTACCCCAATGATTCACCGGGCCGATGAAATGGCAAGGCTGATGGGCGTTTTCTGCACTTGCACTCTGACAGCAGTACGGCAGCAAAATTGGGCACACGTACCAAAAGCTCGCTTGGCATGTACATCTTTGATTGAAGCATGCTGGAAAAGAATTCGTCAACCATCTCAAGTGCATGTCAGCGCTGGCAGCCAAACCCTCATCAGTGCTTCCGTCTCTTGAAAGTGGCCTGCATTAGCCTCAGGACACATCACAGTGCAGGTTTTGCCTAATGCTGCTGATGCTCTGAAGTGGGCAAGAAGCGTTAACTCATCGGCAAGTCTTGTCCGTGTGCCCTTGCGATGTCGAGAGCGACAATGCCGGGACTCGGCAATGACCTTGGCCTTTTCCAATGATGACAGCAGCTGCCTTGGTTACATTCCCGAAGCACTGGACAACGCAGAACATATCCCCACTCAGAATGGTTGCACATCACACAATTGCGCCGACATATGGACTCTATGCATCGTCAGGGTGCGAAAGAGAAGTTTGCAGAGCGCGAATGTCGGCTTGGATGACGATCCTGGGAACAGAAATTGGTTCACGGGCAAAACTGAGATACAGAGACAGGACAACCAATGAATTTACACACCAGGACACAAGACAAGAATGCAAAGTCAGCCCAAGACCCAGCGCTTGACCTGCAAATCCTCAACCGATGCCAAGCTCTACGACTGAAACCCTTAGAACTTAAAGTGGCTCAGTGATTACACTGTTTGAGGAAACTATCAGGGTGGGGAGATGCCAGGCGGGTAACCTGACACGAGGTTATACTAGGCTTTCATTGGGAGGATGTAAAGGTATACAAGGGCCATGTAAGATTTAAATGGTGGAAACATGACGGAAACATGCGGAAACTACCAGTACCAAAATTCCCTAGAACCATTTACTCAGCTGAAAAGTTGCGTGAAGCTCCGAACCCAAAGCTCACAAGATGATTGAGTTGGCATCTCCGTTCTCGACAATTGTCTGCTCTCGACATGTCTGCATATCCACTTGCTGATATTTGCGGCGCCTGTTGTTCCATGTAGTTTTAGATCACTTTCTCGAAACGCGGTGGACAGACACACTGTTTTGGCAGCAAATCCAAAGCTGTAGTTGGGAGGGTGAGCCACTGGGCCCACCCTCCTGCATTCACCTCATCCGGCCACCTGGGGCCGCCAACGACTGCGCCCACACATCGGGCGATTAATGGGCAGCCGCATCGGCTGCAGGAATATGACAGCGCACCTGTCGCGAAGAAGAGACGAGCTTGGCCCAAACAATTCCTCAGGGCGGGTGGGCGGGATAAAACAAACCTGGACAAGCAGATCCTGCACACCAGTCGAACTGAAATCTAACACAAGTATCACCAAGCTATATACCACGCGTTCATGCAAAGTGATAGTTCTGCACGACGAACGTGAGAGTCCCATCACTTTCCCTAAACGCGGTGGACAGACACACTGTTTTGGCAGCAAATCCAAAGCTGTAGTTGGGAGGGTGAGCCACTAGGCCCACCCTCGTGCATTCGCCTCAACCAGAGCGAAGCCGCTGCCGTGTGTCTGGCCGCCAACTGCCTCCACCAAACGAAGCGCGGACCAGGCACAGGAACAGGGCCAGCAAACAAGGAAGCAAGCATCAGCTAAACAAGACGCAGGGGCGAGTTGAGAAGGCCCTGCGAAGTGTCTGGCTGACAAGCGTCAGCACGCACGGGAGCAAAGCAAACTGACACTCGTCAGCGCCTAACTCCACAGTTCCAAGGCAAACACACACGTGGCTGAATCACCGCTTAGCACACAAGCGCCACTGCCTAACAGAGTATCTTCACACAAGGCGCTTGGGCCTGGGCACCAAGTCGTCTAGCAACTGTCGCCATGCTACCTGATGACGGAGGGTCTGCTGCAGTCTAACCCAGAAATGCGGCAGCACCTCGCGGCCGCGAGACAGGGCGTCAGCCCAAGAATTCTGCTCTCCAGGCACGTGCGAGATGTGGAGCGAGACGCCCTGCTCCAGGCACAATTTGGCGGTGGCTTGCAGCACACCGGACAGTGGCTGGGTCATGGAAGCGCCCCGTGCAGAAGCGCCCACCAATTTTGTGGTTGTCACACTGCTGCCGAAGGATCATGCGGCCCAAGCAAGCAGGACGCGACTCTGGTTCTACCTCCTCGATCAAGAGAAGACAAAGCACGAACTGCGCCAGGGCCTCTAACGCACCAATCACAGACGCCAAATCCTCGGCCCGAAACCATTCTGGCAGGTCATCGCGGTAAATCTGATAGGAAAACCAATTGATGTTTTCCGGGCAGAGCCTCACATCTGGCCGGATCCACCAGCCCCCAATGCCTGCCCGATCACCTTCCGCAAACGCGTCTGCTGCAGCAACTACTCTTGGGCCTGCACTCTGCACCAGCCGGATCGCCACGTCCAACTGGATTAGGTTGCGTGCAGCTTCGCGCGAAACTCGCACTTCTGCCGAAGCTGGGTTTCCAAACTTGACCCACACGGGAAATGGTCCAGAACACTGTAATGCAGCAGTGCTTGCGATGGGCTTGTGAGCAATCTCCAGCGCACGCCAGCTCAGCGAGACCGGACAGCGCCGTGGATTCTGCACCACCACCAATTTGTCATCCACACAAGCACGAAGATCGGCCAATTGTTTCGCATCTAGCCCTCTCACCAGAATGGAAGGCTTGTGCACCACTTGAAACAACGCTTGCAGCCACGGCCGCAAGGACGGAAGAGCAGATGTGAACCAGCACA
>CAJNIZ010008780.1:36882-47802 GCA_905231905.1 Symbiodinium pilosum
TTTGAGCATGGATGCTCTGGTTATCAGATGCACTCGGAACACGAACGTTATTATGGTTTGGGCACGAATGCTCTGGTTATCGTATGCTTTGGGAACACGAGCGTTATTATGGTTTGGGCATGGATGCTCTGGTTATCGGATGCACTGGGAATACGAACGTTATTGTGGTTTACGCATGGATGTTCTAGTTATCGGATGCACTCGGAACGCGAACGTTATTATGGTTTGTTGCAGGGATGCTCTGGTTATCGGATGCACTGAGAACGCGAACGTTATTATGCTTTTGGGCATGGATGCTCTGGTTCTCGGATGCACTCGGAACACGAACGTTATTACGGTTTGAGCATGGATGCTCTGGTTATCGGATGCACTCGGAACACGAAAGTTAGTATGGTTTGGGCAGAAAGTTTCAGGGGCTCTGGGTGTTTTAGGCCAACATTACGCTACTACCCCCATCCCCCCCCCAACCCCCAAAAGCAAAGCTCAGAAACCCCGCAAAACAGGGTACGGAAATCCCCCCGCTTGCAAAAACAAGCGCAAAAGATCATCTTCCCGAACACGGCCATCCATGCCCAGGACCGTGCGCATTGTGATGGCCGTCACCTGGCACGGGTGTTCGGCCGAAGGAAGGGGCCCGGGTAGGACCGGCACTGCTTTAGCTATGCAGGTGCTTGCAGGTTGCAGCTTGGATCTGAGGCCTACTGGCCATAGCGAGCCCTTAAGATAGTGGCTCGCACAGCAGCAATTTCATCTAGAAATGCTCGACTGTTGGAGTCGGAACCCCTAGGCCAGGCCAAGCTGGCTTCAAGGTCATCTGCTGGTTGGACACTAGGTCTCTGGCGCAGGCCAGTGCACTGCCACTCATGGGCGCTTCTATATCTTGCCACGGAGACATAATGGCCCGAGCAAATTGCCCAGTAATGGCCGGTGTTTGTCCCCGTCTTTTTTTGCAGCAGCTTGGATACGGTTTTGAATCTCTGTTCAACCGATCGCCAGGCGCGCCCTCTCAGGGGACGTGCTGCGTGAGTATTTGACTCAAGAAACTGGGTCCATTGCTGGGCGCGCCACGCGTCCCGAAGCGCCGCTGGTGCTGGTGTTCACGGCACCTGCCATCAATGAAGATGTGCGCTTTCAAGTGGCGCCAAAGCCACGGTCTCAGCGTGATCCAGCCTTGCCGCTGTAACCACCGGTCAAGAAGGGCAATGGGGCCCTGGTTTTGCTTGAGGCTTGTCCAGCACTCCCTGGTCTCTCTTGGTCCAGGTTGTTTAACAGGAAAATGCTCTCGGTATACCCGATCTTGAACCTCGGTGTCGCGGTGTGCCCTCTTAGCAGGCGCATGAGCGGGCCTTGCGTGTTCATGGCATACTTAATACTCGTTACCCATGCACGCATTGATGGCATTTTGCAGGGGCACGAGATCTTTCAGGTTTGGGAGCCTGCTGCACCCGTTGGCTGCTGCCTTGCCATGCCAGCGGCGGTGGCATAGTACAGCTTTTTGCTGTTACTAACCGGGAGCTTGCTTGCCATGCGCATAGTTTTGGCGGCCGCATTGAGCCTGGCCTCCTCGTCCTTGTGGGCTCCGTCGTGGGCCCGGGTCATTTGGACACGAGCGCCGAGCAGCTTTGGCCTGTCTACCACCTGGCCCTCTTCAGGTGGGATGCTGCTGCTGAGATCTCGAAGTTTTTGCACACCTTCTGTGCAACTGAACTCAGCTTTGCTCAGGTTTTCGGCAAGGCAGAGCCTCCTGATTTCTTCTCGCTGCGCGCGGGCCACCTCGATGCAGGTTTGAGCAGTCACCGTGATCCAGGAGCGGTCGTCAAGGTAGACACTTTGTCTGCATCTGTCTCCCGGAAAGCTCGGTGAGCGGGCCCGCCAAAGCGAGGGGACTGGCAGGGTCACCTTGGGGCAGGCAGCAGGTTTCACACGGCTTGTCCGAGATGGTGCCCGCGGCCACAAGCCATCTCTTTTGCCCAGCCCACGCCTTGCGGAGTGGTTCCAAAATGGTGCTGGGGCAGCCCATTCTGCTGAGAGCGCGGATGCTCCACTCCGCGTGCATGCGGTCGAAAGCTTTGCTTAAGTCAGAAGCACCGATGTGTGTGAAGTGTCTTCTGTGGTTGTGGTGCTGGTTTTGCTGCTGTTGTTGCTGCTGCTGCTGCCGCTGCTTGCCTCTTTCCAAAAGCGTGAGAGGCTTAACCAATGCCGTCATGGTGCTACGGCCTTTAAGGCTGCCGTGTTGCTCGGGAGGCATGTTTGCTTTAATCCAGGTAGCAAAGTGCTTGATGCGTACGCTAGCCCAGATGCGGTAGAAAATGCTGCCGACGCTGATAGGTCTGGTGCTGTCCAGTTCCCCCTGAGGTTTGGACTGCTTTTGCTGGTGGCACTGCTTCCACTGGAGTAGCTGCTGGGGCCAATTGCTTTGGCCGCTTTCGATGAGGTCGTATTGCTTGCAAATGGTTTGGAGCGCCTCATCAGGGAGGTGATAGAGCTCCGCCGCAGACGAGGAGTCTAAACCGGGGCTCTTCTTTTTCTGGCTTTTGGCCGCCGAGCGAAACTCGTCGAGAATGAAAAGAGCAAGCACCGGGGCCGGGTGTCTTGGCCACGGGGCCGAGCTTTCCAGCTCCTCCATCTCTTCATGCTGCTGCTACGAAGGCGTTTGAGGCCAAATGTTTTGCCAGTACTCCTTGAAGTGTCTCTGCACCTTGCTGCCGTTGAGCAGGTCGCCAGTTTGAGGATGTTTTAGAGCAGTGAGAGGCTGCGAGGCTTTGTGCTTGGAGAGCCACTTCCAGACTTTTGCCGGGTTGCTCATGTTTTCACGAGGTTGTTGGAATGGTCTTCATGGCTGTGGCTCTGCGACAAGTTGCTTCTTTGGCTGCTTTGGCTGCTTTGGCCATGTAGGCTGTGGTCACTGCTGTGGGACTGGTGATGCTTCCAATATTCCTCGCGCCTTCGCCAGAGTCTGCTGAGTCTGGCGTGCTTGATGGAGGTAAAGGACTGCTTGTTTAGGGCGTGGCGCCTATACACAAAACGCACTTTGGGAAGCGCAGGTTTAGGGCCTCTGTTAGGCCGCCTTGCTTGCTCGGGGTGGAGTTGATGACAGACAGGCGTCCATGGCTTTGAGGAAGCAGTTGTTCAATGCTTCCATAGTATCCTCCCAGGTTGCGTCCTCAGCCGGCGCTTGCCATGCTTGTTGAAGCTGCTGTCTCTAGTCCTTGCCGGAGAGGAGGTTGGGCTTGCTGTAGCCGGTGGTGGGAGCATAGGAGAGAAGTCTATGGTCAGCGAACTTGTGGTGCTCGCGGACGACTGCGAACTGCATGTTTTTTGCCATAGCCCAGTCGATGCAGTTGTTGCTGTTCCATCTGGGAGGGGGTCAAGGAACAGGTCGGGTTCCACGGCCCCCTCATGTGGGTAGAGCATTTGCGCACCAAGGCTGCTGCTCGTGAGCTGGTCTGCTTCGCTCCTAGGGTCGTAGTCGTAGTTGAAATCGCCTGCAGCCACCCATCTTAGCAAGTTCGACCCCAAGGTCGTCATTCCATTTCTTGACGCGGTTCAGCGGAAGCCCCTGCCTCCTATAGCAGGAAATGACTTGCCAGGCTCCTAAACTGACCCTTAGCCATTCGCCTTCGCTGCTTTTGTGCCCCGTGGCTTTGAGGGCCTCCTGGTAAAAAAAACCACCAGTCTTTGAGAGAGCCCGCTAGCTCCCCTGCCGTGTCTTTGTCAAGGAGGGTTTCTTGCATGAGTAAGATGTGAACTCCTGCTTTGCTGGCTTCCTCAAGTACGTGGTGTCCCCTTTTATGGAAGGACCGGATGTTGAGCTGCCAAACTTTAATGCCGTCGAGCCGCCTTTGTCTTGGCCCTGGGTGAGGGTGGATGTTCTCCTTGGTAAGGTCCCTCTTCCATGCCGCCGGGCTTTGCTTCTTGATGGTGGGTTTGAACAGGATGGCCTTGCTGTTTTTGGCAGCTTGCTGGAGCTTCCTCGTGTCTTTGACGGGGAGGCCCAGCCTTTTTCGCAAGGCTCTCCTCTCTTCTTGGCGCTTCTTGTTCTGCTTTTTGATGCCTCTTTTTGCAGATGCACTGGGTGGGCCTTTCGGCTTCATGTTGGAAGTGAAAGTCGCTGCTTTGGCGTCGAGCTTAGTTAGCTCTTCATTGCTTTGGCTCTGCGGCTTGGTGGCTTTGATGATGGCTAGTTTTGCTTTTTTGCTGAGTCTGTACCACCACTGTGCTCACTTGGTACGCCAGTTGGGGTTGCATGGGCTGGCGGCCATATGGGCACGCTTGCCTTTAGCGTAGCACTTTTTGCAAAGCCATATACGGTTGGGAATAAGCCAGGCAAGGTCCGCTCTTTTAATGTGCAGGAAATCGTGTTCAGAGCCTTGCTGTTTCAATTGCCGCCCTTTGTCCAAGGAGCGCTCCATTTCCTGTTCCCTGACAGAAGCCTGGGCTTTCTTGAGCTTGGTAGTCTTGCTCATAAGAGACAGCATAGCACTTTGGTCGTGGAAGTCTGCAGGGTTAGCGTTGTGGACCGTGGAGAGGTGTCTTCTGCGCATGTAGAGGCCCCCCCCACTGGCCCCACACTTTGAAGGTCTTTTGGCACACGGGGCACGGCCACGAACGAGGGAGCTCTTTGGTGGGGTGTCCTGGCTTTGTAGGCTCCTCTGAGGCTGCTGCTTTGTCCTGCTGGTGCGGTTGCTTACGCTTGCTGCTGGGGCTCTGCTTGTCGGCGCTGCTGGTTGTTGGCGTGGCCGGAGCCCATCTCTTGTTACTGCTGCATGGCGTGTTCGCCAACTTTCTTTTGGTGGTGCTTGTGCTGCTGGTGTTGTTGCGAGTCGGCGTGGTGGGTGTGTTGCTCCCCCACCGCGGGGTGCTATCCGCTTTGCTAGTGCTGCTTTGGGGTGTGTTGCAAGGGTACCTCCTGCTGCTGTTGGTTGCTGCCGCTTCGCCTGGTAAGCGCGTGGTTGGCTTACGTGGTGTGGCAAACTCCGAAGCACCGCTGGCTTTTACTCCTCCCGACCAGTTGTGGTTGCTGCGCGCCTTACGCAACCAGGCTTTGGGGAGCTTGCTGCTGCGCTCCGGCGGTAGTAAGGCGGTGTAGTGTTGCTTGCGGAGGACCAGGACCAAACCCGGGTGGTCCGTGGTGGCTTTAGCGAACCCGCTGCTGTCGAACTTAGGGGCGAAGACCCCCCTGTGCCAGTACTTCTCGACTTGCTTTCGCTGCGGCTGCTGCTTCTGTATTTGCTCCTTTTCTTGCGCAGCGTCCTCACTTTTTGCGTCCTCTTTGGCACGCTCCTCCAGTGTCCATATCACTATAGGGATGCCTGTGCGGCTTGCCACGGCTTGTATGAGGAACTCGTTGGCCCAGTAGCTGCGTTTGCTTGCCTTTGACTGCGTCCAACCTAAGCTGGGTAGCGAGTTTCAGGACCTTCGCGTCGTCGTCTTTTTTCCCTGCTTTGTAGCCATCTGCTGCGACCCAAGCCCTGAAAAAGCAGTCGCCGTCACCACCTTTGTCTTCTTCGGTCCAACCTTTGGCCTTGGCTTGTTCTATGTTGTCTGGGTCTTCTTCAGGGAGGACCTTTGCTCCTTCTCCTCCTGTTGCTTCGCCTCCTTCTTCAGGTAAGTTGCGCTTCTTGGCTTCAGCTCCTTCACCCTTATCATCGGCGGGCTGTTTTGTGTCGGCCTCCTTATTGTCTGCTTCTGACTGAACTTGGTCTTCCTTCCTCTGCTTTTTTGCTTGGGGGCTGTCCCCGCCAAGTTCTTCGCCGTTAGTGTGTTTGCTGTTGCTGGGGCTGGGGGCGCCATACTTTTTTTGGGGGGCCCGGAGGGGTTCCCACACCGTGTGCTGCGTGCGTTTGGGAGGGGCCGTTGTGCAAACCATGATGGAGTAGTCGCCGTCCTCGTAGATCTGCATATATAGTCCCTGCCTTCGGGTGCCTGGCCGTTAAGGAACCATGTTGGTTTGCCTTGCTTGTTTCTGTGGCGGTTCTGGATGTTGACGTTGGTCCACTGCTGCTGCTGCAAAAATTCGGAAATGTTTTGCTCATCCCACGAGTGTGGGGCCCCCTGGAGTTTCCAGTAGAGCTTGCTCGGTGTTTTGCCTGCCTTCTTTGTGTCTGTGCCTAAGTCGCTAGCCCCGCCAGATCTGAATCTTAGGGGACCGTTGCCCGCTGCCTGCGCTGATCTTCTCAAATATTGTTCGTCATTTTCCTCTTTCTCGCGCGAAAACCCAACGAACTGGCAACTGCTCTGAGCGATCTCCTGTCTGAGTAAAGATGCCCTTTTTCCCGCTATACTGCAGGAGTTGCTTCGCTTGCACCTTGCGTAGGAGCAGGTGGCCCACAGTTTCGGCCCCTTTGCGAGCCCACTGCTTTTTCCAAGTCCCTCCAGTAAGTGCCGACATGTTTGTTTCTAGGACCTTCCAGCTGGCGATGTCGGCCACGATACGGGTAGGGCTATCCTCCTTGGCGTCCTTGCTGTGGAAGCTTCTATAGCACTCCGGCGCGGTGATTCTAACAACCACTCGTTCATCTTGGGCCGTTGGTACGATAGAGGCTTTAGTCGGGGGCCTGGGGCAGGGCCCCTTTGAACTAGTGAGCTGCTCCATTGTCAGCTTCGTGGGGCTGAAGGTTGTTTGGCCCTCGGTCTTGCTGCTTACCCCGGCCGTGTGTTGGCATTCTGTGCTGGGCCCTGCCAGAACATAGTCACAGGTACGAGGCTGTCGTACGCCTGGGCTGTGTCTTTCAGCTCTTCGTACTCCTCCCAGGTGACCTCAACGACGTTGCCCGGGGGGTTGTTGCTTTCAGCAAGAGCCTGTGTAACTGCTTTAGCTGTGGTGATCTTGGGCTCACTGTCCCACTCACTACCAGCTTAGAGCAAGTTACAAGCAACATGTGCAAGCCACAATTTGTCAATTTGACCATGGCGGAAGAAGTGAAGGCACGGAAGTGCCAAGCCAAATTTGCTGAAGCAGTTTTCGCCAATTTCGATGCAGTGCAAGAGCAGTTTTTGGACTACCACCAGGCAACCAGCAAGAATTTGAGTGCTCCTATCGCTGTTGCAGATTTACACCCATTTTGGAAACCCAAGGTGCACAGCACACCAGCAATGCCAGCCCCTTACAGAGTCGGCACGGACTCGCAAGAAGAAGAGAACGAAGCTCAGACTAAAAGTTCTGAAAGTGCTTGCAGCCATCCAGAGAACCAACCTTAGATTCGCGCTCGTCGCGCGCTTCTGCGGCAAGTCAAAGGCAAAGGCAGCCAGATCGAAACACCGATCAAGAGCAGAACAGCAAAGATTCTGCAGGTTCTCGTACTGGCAGAGGGGCAGAAACCCACGTAGGGCGCCCCTGTGGGCCAGACAGCACCCAGAAAGGCGCTGGAAGGAGGAGCTATTACTGCTGCCCCAAAGAAGGAGCAGCAAGTATACCGGGGGAGTGACTGAGCCCCTCACTCACAAAGCCCCCTCGGCAGGCAGTACAGGCCAGTACAAACCCTCATGGCTAGGGGGAGCCTTGGGAGCACACGTGACGGCAAAGAAAAGAGGAAAAGGGGGTGCGGAGGAGGAAGACCCTACCCTCTTTGAATCTGTTGACGCCCTAGTGCAGATGATCAAAGCAAGCATCGTCCTGAAAGCCAGCTCCGACAGAGTATCGAGAAGCTGTTGGCTCAGGAGGACAAGACCGGTGAGCAGCCAAGCAATGTGAGCAGCCAAGCAATGAGGGCGCTCGTGCTTGGCAAGACTGGGCCCAAGGTCCCGCACAGTGGAGCGAGGCCAGCAACTGGCAAGCGGAGGAATGGCCTGTGCTACAACCACAGAAACAGCACCAGCCAAAGCCCAAAGCAAGCCCTATTAGAGAAGAGAGATGGAAAGAAAACCAGGTCAGATATCCAAGCCGCATCAAAGAGCTGGCCAGCTGAACAAACAGGCCATAAACAGGAAGGGCCGGACAGGCCCCGCCAGACTGCTCCTCTGCTTCGCACCTCCTTTGAGGCCCGTCGGCGCCGCTCGGAGGCGTTGAGGTAGCCGACCATCCATGCCCAGGAACACCGCGCTGACTTTGGCCAACCCTTTGGCCTGGCCCGCCCAGGAATGCGCCAGCCTCAAGCGGTCCTGAGACTCTAGTACTCTAGTAATTCCAAAGATATGCTTGAAGCGCCGCAAGATTTCCCACGCCAAGACTGCGCAACGCGCACTGCTTGCAAAGGCCGCGGTACACCAGAAGTAGGGTCCTCCACGTTGAATCTGGCCCGCTTCAGCACCGGGGCCATGGATTGTGAAGGCGCCATCCGCTGCAGCAACAAGAAGAAAGCACAGGCACACCGAGAAAAAAGCAAACCTGGACAAGCAGATCCTGCACACCAGTCGAACTGAAATCTAACACAAGTATCACCAAGCTATATACCACGCGTTCATGCAAAGTGATAGTTCTGCACGACGAACGTGAGAGTCCCGAACACTTTTTCTTAGTCTTCTGGTTGCTGGCTGCTTTATGCTAGTTATGAATCCTTCAGACACCCATCCTCAAGAGTAGATGCAGGTGAAATGCTGATCCATGGCACGAGCTGGACCCTTGCAACGGAGGATGCCTTCAATGAAGTCCTCACCGTGGCTTTCGGCACAAATCACACGGATGGATTATGACTGTGAGGGCGGCGGCAGAAGTGGGACAAGCTGATGTTATGATATGTGGCAAACTTCATCTACTTTTCGAAACTTCTTCTGCTAAGCAATGTCGAGCACAAAAGCGAAATACCACATGAATCGGAACGATTGTATCTGGGCCTGAAGGTGCTCAAAGGTGCTCATGCTGCCTCGCAAACGAAGTGTCGTGATAAGCTAGCACTAGCGAGTTTGTCTGTTTATGCGGTGTGCTGCCCATGACGCTTCCAGGAATCACGGTTAAGTGGAGAAGGCTGCTAGATGAGGATTGTCAGACAAGGTGAACCATCAAATCGTCCTCGTAGGTGACTTGTCCGTCACCTGATCACGATGCCATCTGGTATACGATAAGGCCAATAACACAACGATTCAAAAGCGATTGAAATCTCAGCAGCCTAGCTGCCGTTCTGCAACAGCCTGAAAAGGGCTTGGCTTTCAGGCACCGCAACCTCCAGGCTTTCAAGGTAGGCTTGAACCTTTGGGTCGTCCAACAGATCGCTCCTCAGATGAAGATTCGTGGCCAAGATCACTAGCTTTCCTGCATGCCAAGGCACATTTCTTCCTCTGACAACAGTCCGTCCCCACTTTCATCCATGGCTTGGAACACACCTTGGTAGTCACACACGGTACACACACATTCAAGAACGGCACTTCAAGTAAAAACATGTTTAAAGGAGCTGTACAATAAGTAAAGGCATGCTGGCCTTCAAGCTTTTGCACGAAGGCTGCCTTCTTCCGCATTCTTTCTTGGATCATCATCTCGGCATCATTGTTCGCAGCTTCCAAGGTCTGGCTCAAAAAAACTGCCGAGATGACTCGAATGACCTCGTTTTGAAAGAAAGACCGTAAGAATATGTGTACCAAGGTCAGCGGTTCGAAGGTCTGATCCTGAGTGTCCGGCCGCGAAGACGATAAGGGTGATGTAAAAAAGGAAGAAGAGAACATAGGCATGGCTCACGGTCTCAAGCACCTCAAACGTAGGCCGCAGACAAGCGACAAGGAAGTCATGTTGACGTCACATTCGTGACTGTACCCACAGTTGTGAAATCTCACCGCCAGAACACAATAACAACCATACCCACAAGTAGAATACACCGGAAAATATCCTTTTTGGGGCAATAATGTTTAATCAGATCTCAACTGATTCTATATAGATGTTCAAACCTACTTTTTGGCATTGTTATTTCGGGGCCCACCCCGGAATGAAAATAGATCAATCGAGAGGGGGCAGAGGGCTTTTACTAATACGAGCAAAGCCAACATTAATCACCATGCAAAAACAACGTTTTGCAGTGTAATGGCAGCTTTCACGTGCCTCGAGCTGCCTAACAAAGCATCTGGGCCATCATCCCCTCCCGAACATGTATCATGCACTAACTTGCAGTTGCCTACACAGTTCAGGGGACACAAACTTTTCCGTGGGGTCTCGTTTCCCTACCAGTTTTTGCCAGGCTCATCTCGAGATTGTTTCGGCCAGCAACAATGTAAGTCGTCCAGAACAGCGGCCGGCCCATGAGATTCTAGTGAGCATGAAGGTGTTGCGGAGAGCTTCTGTGCTGATAGATCATCGCAACACGATCTGCCACAAAAATCTTCAACACACAGGCACATCCCATCTTAGCACATTTGTCTGGCTAAATAATAAAGGCTCAGGTTGTGTCAAGCTTGGGAACGGTGATCTTAAACAGAGCTGGGCACACTCCCAAACCGCATCTTTGCTTGTTTCTGTTGTAAGGATCCAGGCACCCCAGACCTAAACAACGGCAATCATGCAGGTGCAGAAAACATTAGGTTCTCGAATGCCCGCTCAAATGCAAGACTCTTTCGAGCATGCATGCCTTCCTGGTATTCAGAACGACCCCATTGTCCTTATAAGCGGTGGCATTACGAACTACCACACAAGAGGACTCTGAACAAGCCACGGCACTGGTCTTGCATACGTAGGCCAACTCCCCGCAAATGTAACTTCATACCTTCGTCGAAAGTTGTAGAGGTAGTACCCTTTCGATTTGCCCTTCACGAAGATGAAAACACCAACGTGAAAGCCAAACGGAGTTTCTACCTAAGATTACCTTCGTCGAAAGTTGTAGAGGTAGTACCTTTTCACTTTGACATACACAAATGTAATCAAAAGCTCTCCGCATTAATGCGGTTGAGAAGAGGTTGGAGAGCGTGTGTGTGTGTGTGTGTGTGTGTGTGTGTGTGTGTGTGACACCCTGTGTTCTAAGGGCAACAACTTTTCATATGTTTTTTTGGAAAATGCAGGGGGAC
>CAJNIZ010008780.1:47902-77169 GCA_905231905.1 Symbiodinium pilosum
AGTCTTGACATGTAAGTTGTGCGTTGCAGTGCGAGGCTGTAACTAAACCTTCTACATCTCTACGGGGATGCCTGCAAGTGTGTGTGTGTGTATGTGTGTATGTGTGTGTGTCTTTTTTTGCTGTTGGCTGGAGGGGTCGTGGCTGGAGGGGCGTGGATGGAGGGGGGGAAAGGTGTGGCCGTGGCTGGAAAGGTGATGTGGCTGGAAAGGTGATGTGGCTGAAGAGGGGATGGTGGAAGGGTCGTGGCATACGTGTCTTTTTTTGCTGTTGTGGCAGCAGCGTGTTGTTTTTGTTTATGTTGTGGCGCGAGACCGGGTTCACTCACTTACTTTGACTTGCTCTACCCGGGTTCGCTTTGGATGGCCCAACAACAAAATGGCCACAACAGCGAAAAACAAGAGAAAGCCAGACAAGCCATGAAAGCGATGCACACCATAACATGGAGCCTGCAGGCCGCAAGTCGGTCGAACAGACACTATGAACTTGAGAACACACGTCGAGCAAAAAGCCAATGAGATCGTAAAATTGCGATTTCCGGTCATGTGTGAAAAGGAACACGCAACGAGCACAGCAAAAACATACAAAAAAAAGCTTCGAAGATTACACCATCAAGTCCATGCCACAGCGTGTACATCGCACGATATGCCGTTCCATAGTGCAGCCACACCCACAAACGGTCGTTCATTGGCTTGTTCTCATCCAGAATGAAGTCCTGCAGCCTCAGTGTGCTTCGAAGCCAGGAATCACACCAACTCACATCTGTGAGATCTTGACAGAGGCCGCCTATTGGGGCTAATTAGCCCCGTGCC
This sequence comes from Symbiodinium pilosum, assembly GCA_905231905.1. NCBI lineage: Eukaryota > Dinophyceae > Suessiales > Symbiodiniaceae > Symbiodinium > Symbiodinium pilosum. Next base: position 48,713 of record CAJNIZ010008780.1, read on the forward strand.
ACTTCTACCAGCCAGGATTTATGCCTCTTGTACATAGATCCTATTCAGGTTCAACTAATGGCGTCGCGTTCACGCGAAGCCGTTGACAGAAAGACACCTTGAGCGCCATGGCACAACCTTGACGTGACAAGCTCCTCCCTTGCAGCTTTGCAAACACAATTTTAGCAAATTGAACAGCTTGTGCAGAGCCCTGCTCAAACTGAGAATTTGAATTTGCTTTTTGGAGCAGCAGTTTGCATTCGAGATCAAGATCTTGCCAGACAAAAGGTTTCGGCTGAACGTTCAAATTTCTGTCACAGTGCTGCGTTGATCCAGAGCACCCACCCCTGACCGCACGTCTGCTGTCAATGTATTTCGCAACATCAGCGATCGACCTGGGTCGAAGTTGTCGGAGGTCAGGCCTGCTATTGCTCTTCCCCACAACCAGCCTACAGTCCCAAGATGCTGGCTCCCTTCTCGCAAGGGTTGGTACTACACATTTGCCATTTTGGGCATTGCATGGCTCTTTGTGCGTGGTCGTTCGTCCCTTCCGGATTGCAGAAACCTTCAGCTCGACAAGGCAGTTCGCGAGCACCCGATTTGAGCCTGGAAATGCAGCACCGATCACAGGCTGTGTGTACTGAGAATTTCGGTGTGCTTGCGGGTGCGATCTGCTTTGAAACCATCAGGAAGCTTGAATTCAATGCTCGAGATGGCCTGCCTTTCCGGCAACACTTCCCTCCCTATAGTCGCATACCCGAAGCAGGAAGCGAGGTCAGTGCGTACATGGCTCCCGATCTGAGCCCCAAGATCGTGATGACTCGACAAGCCTGCTTCCAACAACTGAGTTGATTACAGCGTTCCCATGGTGAGACCACCCATCATGATGCACAGCGATAGCAGCACCATTGACCATCCCAAGGCCGGCAAGAAGGAAGTGCAAGCATGCACCAGCAATCGAAGACCTGCCATGCTAGAGCTGGTTGAACGTGTAACGTGACCCAGAATGTAGCAAGATCCAACCCAATGGACTTCTTATTCCCCCGGCCTGGGAAGAGATGAAAAACCCGGCCAAGGCGCACCACTCGCACCTCACGCTCAACAGTGTAACACTATCCAAGAAATACGAATACGTTGCCACGCAAGGGTTGCGGCTGCGGCCGCACGTGTAGGGTCCCCACCAGCTTAAAGAGCCGAATTTGACGCAAAAGCGGTCCATTTGGGTTCTGCGCGGCGAGCGGGCCCAGAATGTAGGAGTCGATCGCACCAATGATGACAAGCAGCAGGTCAAACCAGTTTGCACACTCAGCGAAGAAGCCCCACCTTATTGCTTACAAAGAGATTTTGTTGACATAGTGTGCTTCATGAGAATGTAACTGGGCCTCAGCAATCGAAACCTGTAGCTGACCTCTGCGATGTACGCAATCATGAAGCAATGTTCTAGCACCTGCCGTGGTGCCCGAGAATGTCACAAGATCGAGAACAAACTTGCAGAATCAGTAGGCGTTTGATAAGCTCCCGACCACGAAAAAAGGGGCCACATCATCACACTGCATGCCATCCGGGATTCCAACAGCCACTCCCACGGCATGACCCTGACATTCCAGTTCAAATGCCATCTGAAGGGAGTTCCTTGGAGCAGTTGCAGGAATGAATGCGTGTGCCTGGAGTGTAGGCCAAAATGCTCGCAGGAACCCCCCATTGCGCCATGGGTCAGCACGACTGCGATTCCCACCGCTATGTCTAGCCTTGCAATCTCCTGCCAAGGTGGCTTAAAAAGGCACGGAAAGACTTTGTGACTTCGCTGGCTGCAGTGAAGGACAGGAACTAGAATCAAAAAAATCTTGCCAAGACATTTTTGACCTGGATCACCCTTCGAAGTTCATGTCAAACAGATTTATGTGTCAGACGTCCTGGGGAGTGGATGAGGATTTCGATTTCATATCCGCGATGGACTGCATGCTGCCGACGTGCACCGTTTGATTCGCCGGGTCCCTGCGGAGCAAAAGTGACCAAACAGCTTGACTCTGCCGCTCAACGCATTTCTACCCGCACCTGGTTGACATCCGTGGAGGGGCAACTTCTGTCCTTAACTCCGCCAACTCAACAATTCAGCGCACAGAATACGAGTGGTTGAATGTTATCGAGCTCGCTGGTCCCAAAGGTCGCATCAGTTTGAGGACACTAAGGGGGTGCAATATGCCGCTGCCTCCAGAACCTACGGACTTCAAGTTGATACTGAACGCATTGGCCAAGTTTGGAGGGAGATGGCATTACATCAGGATACCTACCGTGCACATGGGCCGACACAAGAAAGGCAAGCGAGTTGCTCTTCCTCCTCCGGCTTTTCCGGCTCATCCGACACAAGAGAAAGGCCTGCCTCCTGGTTGGTGGCAAGGATCTGTCTTGAGCTATGCATAACTTGACAAAATGAAGCAACTAGCCAACAAGTCTTCTCTGCTCAGAGATGTTTCGGGCAGAAAGGAAGTTGCCTCAAGTTCCACCCGCAATTTAGCATCTTCGCCCTGCCTGCGACTGGACAGAGCTTTGCCACTCATCGTGGACCTGTGACATGCTTTGGCTTAGATTTGTGGGGGTCAGTTGCAGACTGAGGTACTTTGCTCAAAAATGCCAAAAAAATGCATTTCGGAAAGGCACCTGCCAGAACCCTTCCAAGAAATGCCTCAAAACTGCCCCGGACATGACAGGCTTGCTAAAAAATTGTCTCTGGAATTGCCTAGGGAAGGCTTGGCGGGTAGTGAAAGACAACTGGCCAATTTCGGAGCATTTCATATTGTAAACTTGTAAAATGTTTGAGCATTGTTGGAGATATGTTCTTGTATTTTCGGACACATTTTCTGGATTTTGTAGCAGGTCCAAAAAACAGGCTCGCAATGTCAAAGCGCATGTTTGTAGCATTTGTTTAATGGCATGTTCCAAAGGTATCTTCCAAGCAATTGTTGCGTAATGTTGTGTATTTCTGATTCCTTGGGGTGGCCTAGTTCACCAGCCAGCTTTGACCCCCACAAGCTTACATCCAACGCTTGTAGTACTGCTGCCCTATGCTCAGCCTGCCAGAACAAGTGCTGCGCGCCACAAACGCACAGAACAGCACACCCTCCATGCATACACCACCGCACCATGCCGAATACTCCAAACTTCAACTGCGAAGGAGAGGGGACATCTCGGAGCTCCTTAACTCCTTAATCAGCACGTCACTTGTAATGCATCGTGCTGCGGCAATTCAGGTGTTGTAGCGCGTGCAACAGGGAGTGAGACGACCCCAACTTACTCACCCCTCAATTACGCCCCGCCGCGCGAAGGCGTGAGCTGGCCATCTGCTACCCCACAGCACGCACGGGAGGCTTCAAAAAGGTAGGCTGTAGGGTGCGCCCGAATCCACTGAAGTAGTTGTAACTGGGCCGCATCCTCACGTTCGTCTTCTTCAGGTGGCTCGTCATCTTTGTCTTGGTCTTCCACTTGGTTGTGCTGATTTTTCAGCAGTGTTCTTTTCCCTCTCCCCCCCGCTTTTGCAGTCTCCTCCCCAATCTCACACCATGCCGCCACACAGCACAGATCTTGTTCTCGGCTTGTTTGGCTTGGGAGGCCGCGCAAGGCCAGCAAAACATGCTGCGCTGATTTCAAGGCGGTACGCACCACCAGCTTCTTGGCCTCACTGGGTACAATTGTCTGCCCGCCTTTGTCTGCGTTACAGATAACTCTTTGCTTCCCAAAAGACTGCATAATAACACACCTGCGACTCAGCCTCAATGGACCTCCCGCGGCTTTGAGCAGATCTGGTTAGCGGAGAGGCCCGGTGGCGAACTCTGAATAACCTCTTGCAATGACCGGCTCGGCAAAGTGAATCATGGGGATGGATGCCAAGCAGGCCACGATAACGCTCAACTTCGTCTTGCCTGACTTCCGCCATGTGGAACCACCGCATATGGCTCCCCAGCAGGGGGTCCATCGTTGTTTGAACTCCCTCAAAATTTCAACAGGGTCACGTCTCATGACTGCAAAGATGAAGCGGTCAACAGTTGTCTTTGTTGCGAACTGGAGATCTTGATCCGCACTGTAAGGCCTGCTCTGTCGGCAGCTTGCTGTCACGGAGATCGAGAGAGCATTTGAAAAGCTCATCAGCGCTCAGGCCAAATGGGAGAAGGGGCCCCGCCTGAAAGCTCCCCGGCTTGTTGTCCCTCAACCGTTTGCTGGCACAGGCGCCGTTGCCTGTAGTTGCCACCACTAGTCCAAGGGCTCCATCCCATGACAGTCCTCGTGCTCGGAGCTGCGCCTCATGCTCCATGAGCATAGATCCCCATGACATCCTCTGCAGTCATCCTATCCTATGCAGGAAGGTAACACCTCACGGAAGGCAATCCCTTGCCAGAGAAGACAATTCCTTGCCTCAAATTTTGGCTCAACTGCCACTTGGGCCAAAATGTCGGCAAGGAAGTCATTGCTTACTGTAATGACACATGCTCACTCAAGCCTGCCAAACTCTACACATGTATATGTATCAGCAGATGAAGGAGCAAGAAACTTCATGGAATTGCCTCGGACGCTTGATGTGATGCGGGACCCGAGGGAGGACCCTTGACGGATGACCGTCGCGAGTTCATCCGCGAATTCACCAGTGAAGGCGCCCAGCTCGTCATCATTGACGCGCCGGACAGCCTTCGAGAGCAACTAGCGGCAGCAGTGCAGAAACCCCTAAATGCACTGTTTATCATCTTGCCATCAATCTGAAAAGCATCACTGAAAAGCTCTGCAAACACAGCTGAGTCTCAAATCGATGGCATCCTGATGGGTATCCATCACGCCCTTGATTTCCAGATACTGTGTCTCAAGAGCAGCAAGCCTAAGTGGATCAAGATGGGAAGTTGAGATAGATACGGCGAGACCGCATCTTGTGGGGTAGGATCCTTGCTGAGGTCGATCTGAATCATGCCTCTGTCTGCGCGTTCACGGAACGGAACCATCAGAGGGATCACCAGATGCCACGAGCATTGCAGAAACTTGCTCTAACCAGGGCATTGTCACTATACCATTTCTAGTCTGAGGCGTCAGAGTCAATCAGCGTCGTCAAGGACATATTCATGGCTACATTCTGAATGAACAAATGGAACTATCCAGCTCGCTGCACAAAATCTGAATGGATATCTCATTCCACAGCCACACCCAAAAACCACTGCAGCCTCACGAGCAAAAGCGCCAGGTGACAAGTCCTTCGCCAAGCTGGCCATCTTTTCTTCAGCCACTGCCATGATCCAGAGAATCCTGCCTGCAGAAGCTGACAAGTAAGAAACAAACATGCAAGCTGCGCAAGCTGAGTGAAACTGAGCCCGGATCGCCTCCAATCGCGGCCGTTCGACGCAAAGCTGGTTAGGAAGCTCGTCTTGAGCTTCCTTGATCCAGCTTTGCGGAGATAAGGCTCCCAGTTCCCTCCAGCGCAGAAGATTTTATCCGAATACAGCAGGCAGGCGCATTGTCTACTAGCGGAAGCTCAACAAGGCGCTGGCATCTTTTTTTCTCAGAAAGTCGACATCGGCGGTGGGCACATCCGAAGATCGCCAGGCAGACTAAAATCAGAAGGACGCCATGGAGGGATTACGAAAATCGACAATGTAGCATGTTGTGAAACTTGAGGAGCTGCAGCATCATTAGTGGCTTCAGGACGCGTGATTGCCGCCGTTCTTGGCAAGTGCGTCTGTATATGGTTGGAAATGGAATGCAACTGCGCAAGCATCTTCCACGAGATCAGAACTGGCAGGCGGATACGGCCCCAAGATCTCTGCTGCTGTGACCGTTAAATGTTCACAGAAAACTGATCCGACAGGGGGATGCGTCACTGTTCCATAATCACAGGCTGTTGGACTGCTGATGGCAGGTGAAACAGCTGGCAGGCTCGTCCTAAGTCATGACATAGCGACCGGAGAGCGTCATCTGCACGCTTGGAAGCAGCCTCAATCCACGCACCATGTTCATAGCACGAAGCCACCACTGGAAGCATAACCGACCGAACAGAAATTGTTGTAAAATTCGGAAACTACCAACTGTTAGATGTAGGTGCTGCTCGTGCAGCCATGGGCAAGCAAAACAAGCAAGGATGGAGAAAAGCGCACGTGCATATGAAGCGCGCATTTCTCTGAGGCAGAACAGGGGCCTAGGCCAGCGGTCATGAAAGCTCAGCAGAGTGCCGGCGCCGTGCAGATACAATGCGACACAATTTGGAAGAGTGGTACCGGGTCTAGGCTTATCTGATGATCACTTCTCGCAAAGGGCGAATGCCTCACCACAGCTTTCAGTGTGTCTGGATCAAGGCCAAGTTGCGCTAGCTCATCCTGAAGACGAGAGCCAGCACGGCGTGAACACAAACCAGTTTTCTTGGGTGCTATGACATTGGCTTCTTCCAGGGCCACAAAAAGATGCCTTAGAAAGCATGTGAATGACTGAGCCAGCAGACATGGAGATGGCAGATATCAGATGAGCAACTGTAGCCCGTTCGTCAAGTTCTTGACATCGCTTGCAAGCAAAATCCTTGGCTACTCAGAGCCAAAGCCCCTAATTCGCACCCAGAATGTGCCTTTACAATGATGGAGCTGCTGCTGAGTTGCTGATCGATAGCACGTGCTGGACCCTTGCATCGCAGAATGCCATCTATGAAATCGTCACACGTAATCTGGCCTTCGCCTGGACACAACATCCCAACAGGATTAGGCGCACTTCTCAAACTTCACTTGTTTGCTTGGATCTATGTTGATAAAGGCTCCGTGGCACTGGTGGGCTTCAATGCATGCAGACGGGGTGCCGTTTTGCAGCAAATGAAACAGAGCTGTACTTTCGTGGACATCAATCTCCAGGCTTTCCAGATACACTTGCACCCGTATGTCTTGCATCAACTCATTCCTCGGTTGGGTCGCGTCTGTGCCCAGGCGGACTGGATGTGCAAAGCCCAGACAAGACACAACTCATCTTCCGTCAATACACCATCCCCACTCTCGTCACAAGCGCGGAAAATACCTCAGGAGGACAAGTTGCAGAAGAAGATCTGGCAATTCCATCTGCTGGCCATACACGTCAAGGTGCTTTCCAACTTTCGCACATAAGTCGCCTTCTTACGCAATCGCTCTTGGACCAAGATCTCTGCATCATTGTTCGCGGCTTCTAGTGTTTCTCTCAAAAAAATGGCAGAAATCACGCGAATGACCTGATCAATCACATGAACCGCTGAGCCCATCTCCAACTGCTACACATTCAGGCCCAGGCAGCGAATACCACAAAAGTGATGTAGAACATATAAAACACAACATATCCATGGCCAGCATTCTCCAGAACCTTGCAGACTCTCAGGTTACATGCTGTTCAATACAACATCGGCTCCAACAGCTTCCAAGCTGCTGGGCGTGCGTAGACTGGCCAATTTCCTGCAAATGTCATCTCATACCTTCGTCGAAAGTTGTCTGCTGCGGATCAAAAGTTATCAGCTGTGAGGTCGATGTTGTGCTGTTGCCGTTGTTATGCATTCAGCTCGCAGAAAAAACAACACGAATACATGAGAGCGTGCCTGATTTGAAGGCTGTATCCTACCGCCAGACGAAACCATAGATAACTGAGACATGCCAGGCGAAAACCTCCAGCAAATCAAAAATTGTGGGGCATGTTTTCTGCAAGGATTTAGTTGATTGAAATTCCCGACAAAGCTTGTGTCACGCTTGACGATCGCCATGGCGATGGTTGTTTGAAAGTGCAGTCGGTCAAAAATTTGGGATCGCTCTTGGACATTAACTTTTTATCAAGCCAACATCGGGTTTGTAGCCGGTGGCTTCCGAGACAACGACGTCGCAGGTTCATTGACCAGGGTGGTTTTCTTTCCTTTTTTGATGTGATGCGCCACAAAGCATGTTAGCAAAGGTCCAAAAAAATTGTGTTTGCACATGCATAGGGCGTTTTTCTGCCTCATGTGCATGACCACGGCTTCCTTCCTGCAACTGCAGTAGCTTTGGGATGCACGCCTGCAATTCCATCGCCATGCAAGCATCTGATAGGGACTTGCGTCGTTCAAACACACCCCTAAAGAGAACCCCGAATCCCCCGTGAGGATACCGCAGAACGGTCCTGGATGGGCTGGGTGGGAAAAGAAAAAAGGAGTAGCTGGCCTCAGTCTCCTGGTAGCTGACAGGTGCCTGCCATTTTGGCTTGAGCCAGCGGCCAGCAAACCGCAACAAAAATAACATGCTGCCAAGCCCACCGAACCTGGTCATGTAAACTGTTGTATGCACAGGCATAGGGCCTTTTTCTGACTCACGTGCATGTCAACGGCTTCCTCCCCACAACTGCAGTACTGCTTGGGCTTTGGGCTGCATGCCTGCGATTCCATCGCTATGCAAGCATCTGATAAGGACCTGCGCCCTTCAGACACACCCACCGCACTCCCAAACAAGGAACTGGCAGTTCACATAAGCCAGGTGGAAGCCGCGATCACGCGCCCATCCGTCCTGCATGCCATCTCGGCTCACCCCATAGGCCCAGTTGGACCTACACTGCACCCACTCGACGTACACGTACGGGTGGAAGCCGTACAGCGTGCCGTGTCGCATCCAACTCGGGGGAGGAGGACCGGTCCTCGACAAGCGACATAAGGATGGCAATGTTGTCCACAAACCAGACCACGGTCCTGTCACGGAGCTCAGCTGCAAAGGTCGCGATACTTTGCACCACAGCTACAAATAGCAGCTCCAACTGGGCAATCTTGACCGTCTGGTCTGGTCATCCCAAAGAGAAAAAAAACATCATTTGAGATGTTAATGACACAACCTCGACGTCACCCACAGGAGGCTACTATCAGGAATCAGGACTAGCGCGCCTCCCTTGCGAGGCGTGTCGTGGCTGGCGACAGATGCAACAACTGCTGCGGGAGCCGTGCGGGAAACAGGTGCGTAATCCGTCAAGGCTGGGAAGCCAACACAGACAGGATGGCTTGGAAAGAAGCCTCGATCTCAAGCGTGAGGTCCACGGCTGTGGTCCTGCTGCCGACACTGCAGCGCTTGCGGACCAGAACGGGCTATGCGACCAAAAGCAGCATGGCTTAAGAAGCCGATGCAGCCGAAAAGTTTGGATGCCAGGCCTGAAGAGAGTTGCAGTGAGGAGGTGGCTTGCTCCACAATGCTCTTGATCCTGTCGGTAAGCAAGACGATGTCGGATCCAAAATGCGATGTGGGCGTCAACTCGCATTGGAAAAATCATGACGCAGGCCCAAAACATCGCCGGACATCTCTACATCCTGACTTTCATCTTCGCTAGAGGGGGAGCCAAAGGCGAGAGTCGAGAGCAATAGCTCGAACTGCAACTTGGGCTGATTTGGCGGTGCTGGCGAAGTCCTGGAACGTGGCATCGTCGAAGAACAGGCTGATAAGCAAAATGGCAATTCGCTGGATGAGGGCTTGAAGAAAACGGCTCCATCGGTTAAATGAAACAACCGCCAAGGGAAGTCCAAACAAATGGCCAAAGTAACACCGGAACATGACCGCGCCTGGCTTGGAGGACCACTAGGCAACAAAACCATGGGTGTATGCCGATAAGCGTGGGGGAGATCCCGCCACCAATCCAGAGGAGGAACGATGGAAGTTGCGGTAGCACAACGCCGCCCAGACATCACCATGACAAAATTGGTCGGCTAGGCACTTCAGGACGGAGCCTCGAAGGATGTGGAGGTCAGTTGGAAACCATGACTGCCTCTTGCACCAACCAGGGCGTAGCGCAGAACTACGTCGAATGGGGCGCCATCACGCGGACAGGCCTGGCAGGGAGACACCCACCCTGCAACAACCCAGTTGGCGCCAAAGGTAGCGGGCGGTCACACCACCACACAGCCCAACTGGCAGGTTTCAGCAGTAGACGGGGGTCCGGGGGCAGGCTGACAGCTAGCAAGCGCCAGCGCCGTCAGAAATGGCGACAGCTGTTCAAGGTAGCGGCAGGGTCTGCAGAAGCACCTCCACTGTAGACGACGTAAAAGCTACGCTAGTGATTTCCGCGGCCAGCCAACTTGGGGATATTGGAAAGTGATGTATTTCAATTATTTTCCGATTTGATTTTCAAATTATTTTTCAATTCATTCTGGTTTTCGATTATTTTTCAGTTTTTCCAATTTATTTTTCAATTTTTTCAGGCTCCAAAAAATTCCGTTACAGTTTCTGTTGTTTTTTTCAGTTTAGTTTTGTTGGATTTGCGTTGTTTTGTTGGCATTTCATATAGAACTCTGGTTCTTTATGGGGTTCAATTCCAAAGTTTCCCATGTTTCCTGCAACGCTGCTGTCGTTTCCTGGCTTCTTGTCTGTTGTAAATTTATGATGGCTGTCGCCTCGTATGGGTTTGCCCTGCTGGGCATTGCCTGGACCTTGACCGCAACGAAATTGTTGGAAGCCAACAAAGTAACCATCACATCTCAAGACTGGTGACTGGGGGCCTGACGCAAAACATGCTTTGAAAATTCTTTCCTCAGTCTATTTACCAACCTTCCAGAATCCACGAGATCTCTCCTGATCAGAAATCAAAAGGGGACCCATCAAACAAATTGGAAATCCAGGTGAAAATTTTCTGACACAAAGGAATTCCTTGGATATCCAGGTCTTGCTAACTTTTTCAGCAGTTTTTCGATGTTTTCCGATTTTTTTCCGAATTAGCTCATCCCCCACCCACAAAACCACAGGATTTTAAAACAAATCGAAAACAAATTCAAAAACACAATTTGTTTTTCGATTTTTTTTCAAATTCTGGATTCTGGGCCCACCTAGCCTGGGTGTCCCACCCGAAAACCTAGGATTTCAAAAAAAATTCGAAAATGAATTGAAAAACACAATGTGTTTTTCGATGTTTTTTCAAATTCTGGATTTTGGGCCTACCAACCTGGGTTTCTCACCCCAAAAAACAAATATTTGTTCAACCATGTTTGGTTCTCCTCCTACCAACCCCACACACCCACCCACCACCACCCCCGCATCACTACCCTCGCGCAACCAGCGCTCCCCCGCAACCACCACCAACACCTGCAACACCAGCAACACCACCACCAGCACCGCCACGACCATCACCACCAGCACCACCACCGCCCATCACCACCACCACTACCCAACCACCACCATCACCAGCAGCCGACAACGCAGCCCAAATCATTGCCAAGCTTCTTTATGACCGTACTATGGCACAACAGCGCTTGATGAACAAATGGCCAGGAACCAACAGCTGGTGTTTTCGGGAACATGCGTACTCACATGAAAATCATACAAAGAACCAGGAAGCGTAAGAAGTATGGTAATAATTACTCGAATAATGCATAGTATCCCAGGTATCGAGAAGCACCGTTTAAAAAAACCACACAACGAAATTCAATTTGAATTTTTTCGAAAACTGAAAAAAGTCGACGAAAAATAATTTGAAAAATATTTTCAACTTTCTTCGACAAATAAATACTTTCAAACCACCTCAAAGCTGGCTGAATGGAAGTCACTAAGCTACGCAGCAAGCCGCTGCTTTGTAGAGCTTTTCCGAGGTCCTGCACGTCCAAGCTACGACGACGTAGCTGCCTGGCAACTTGCTCACCAACCTGTCGGGGACGGAGTGAGCTTGGGAAGGAACTTGAGGCGGTGGCGGGGGAAGAAGGATCCTGCACGTCGCTTTGAGGCAAGAGGGTATCCTCAGCCTCCGTCTGGGGCAGGCTCTGCTGCTGCCCGCGGGACTTCTCAAATTTGTACGCAGGCCGCCCAAGCGCGACGAAGACGAGCAAGCTGAACGCGGTCCTTCTTGACGGCGTCCCGCATTGGTCCCGGGATGGCAGCCTGGAGTTCGCCCTCCTGCTGCACGTAGTAGCGAAAATCGCTAAGCGGCTGACACCCAACCTTAGCAATGGCGAAAGTCTCTTTGAAAGTGGGCAGCTGACACCCTGCTGCTGAAGGCTACCTCTTTCCATCGCCCTCGTCCCGGCGTTGGGCATTCTTGTGTGAATCACACCTATGATGTCGATGAGGGCGGAGGATCACGTCAACAGGGAGCTCCGCACCAACTGACCCACTGGCATTGCAAGCCAGTCAGAGGTCGACGTACACTGGAGCTGAACAAGCCGCCGGTGCTGAGCACGTGTCCCAGATGTAGGCTCGGGGGTGCTCTTCAGGGACTTCACGATGGTCCTGCTTGGTGTTGGTATGGGCCCGCATACGTTCCTGCAGGAACGGCAAGATGACCAGCACCGCCCACAATTGATTGGAGTTAAGGTCGGCGAGGTCGAACCGTTGCGCCACCACCCTCCTAGAAAATGAAATATCCTAAACTTCCTTAGGCCGGGGCTCACGCACAAACCATGCCACCTGCACAGTCCCAACAGGCACAGGAAGGCAATGCGCAAACCCTGACTCTTGCTGCTTGCTAGTGGAACAGTCGCAGGAGCTGCAGAGTAGAAACACGGGCCACGGCTCACCACAGCGCCACCAGAAGCTGCACGGGTGGGGCAGCGGAGCAACGCTCGCGCCCGTGACTCGCCTTAAAGGTCCCTACTTGCCACGAGAGTCGGGCGCACCTAGAGGCAGGAAAATAACGCACGCGGTCCTGGCAGAAGCGCTGCTTGCGTTGACCTTATGCATGGCCGCCACCAGCAAAAAAAATGCCCTTCTGCTTGAGCAGCTTGCTCTCTCTGGGCAACCCGTGCAAATGCAGCTGGCCGGCGGTAGCAGATGTGAATCATGGGCTCCAGGTCTCCTGGGCGATTCCATTGCTGCCTAGCAAGTGCATTAAACAGCACTTCGCGCGCCTCAGCTGGTTGCCGCTGCTTTGCGAGGCCGCGTCTTGGAGGCTGGTTTCGGCACAGCCTGTCCTCCGTCTCCTGCTTGCTCAGGGCTAGCAGGTCGGGCCTTGCTCTGGGAGAAAGGCCTGGAAGGGCTTGAGTAGGCACACGTAGCGACCATTGCGTGTCTGCAGTTCACGTTGCTTTCATAATGGCATTTCACGCATAGGGACTGTGCTCAACGTGATAAGGTTTTTCAGGGATCCACACCCAGAAAAAATTTAGGCAGGCGAGCAAGCAAGGTTTGTCCGGCCACACAAGAACTTATGTCATTTTCAAAAATAAGGACACAAGAAAAAACCGGTGCCTGGCTGCATTTCTGGGTAACTACGTGTTGTAATGGCAGCAGATTTATTGGTTGCGTCGTGCACTACCATCCTTGCACACAGAGAACAGCGGCGTAAGGCCAATCTTGTATTTTCAGAAATCATGAAAACATGACGCCCCTTCAGCCTGCGCAACGCGTGTGACAAAGGGCATAGCAACATGAAGTCTTGTGTGTAAACAGCTGTATGAAGGTGGAATGGCGATTCAGCGTTGTTTCTGCCCATGCCAAAACGTAACTACATGGATGTGTGTCATCAGCACTGAAGGCATGACGCCGCTGCCTGTCAGCACGCACGTGGCACATGACAGCTTCCATGCGCTGAATGTTGTGTGTGCTCCATGCTGCTCGCGATACTTGTAACAAAACGCAGGAACAAAGCCGCATTAAACGCAGAAATGCAATGATTCCTGCTCATAAAGGGCCGGCATGGAAGCAAGTTTGAAATGCAGACATGCAGTGGCCGCTGCGTGTGAGATGCAGAGATTACAACAACTTGGCGATTGATTCACGGTCCTTCTTGTTGAAACTCACATATGTTGTTTGCCTGCTTCCTTGTTCAAAAGGCTCTCTTGTGGCCGGACAAACCTTGTCTGTTTTTTTTCTAAGACCAAATGCCTGCCTAATTTTTTTCTGGGCGTGGATCCCTGAAACACCTTATCGCTTTAAACACAGTCCCTACGCGTGAAATGCCGTTATGAAAGCAAGTGAACTGCAAACTCGCCATGGTCGCTGCGTTTGAGACGCAGAGATTACAACAACTTGGCGATCAAATCACAGTGATTCACGGTCCTTATTTTTTCAAAATCACATATGTTGCTTGCCCCCTTACTTGTTCAAAAAGCAGTTTCATGGGCCAATTCTTTGATCCCGCCTGGTCTTGTATGCCGAATTTATGCAAAACATCCTCCCATTCCAAGTATTAACGAAAGCTCAAATGACGTACCCGGATTTCCAGGAAGGATTTTCCCCGGTCAAATCCTTGAAAAAATTTGGCTTCAACATGTAGCGCAAATTGTATTGCACTTTGCGATCCGGGGGGAGGATGCTCGGGCACTCATCGCTCCTACAGAAGGCCTCCTGCAGCGCGAACTCGAGGCGGATGCTCACACGAAGCTTTGGCAGCGCTGTCGTGATGGACCGTGTCAAGGGGTCTGGATCTTGTTGAGCTCCTTGAGTGGCATCCAACCCTACAAGCTCAGCTCAGGGGCCCCATACGCTTAAAGGAATAGGCGGTGAACTCGGCGAGCACGGTGCCGTCCAGCATACTCCTTGCTTGGAGCACGCCGTTCGTCGAGATGGGCCTGAGCTTCACCGGATTCACCACCAACTGCCTCAGGCGGTCGATGGGGCCCCAGAGGTCGAGGGCGGCAGGCATCCTCCGCGGCAACGACCACTGAAAGCCAAAGCACTGGGCAGCCTGCTTGCTCCTTTTCGGCTGATGAAAACAGTGTGTGTGTGTGTGTCAAAGACCTGGGCCACGATGCTGCGCTGCAGGTGGCGAAAACGGACCACCCATATCGCGGCCCAGGCCCAAAGGCCGACAGCCACATTCCATTCCTGCAGACTTCGGACTGCTTTGTAGTCGTCCTAGCGAAGCAGCACGCTAGGCGGGGAACTGGGGCCTGCCTGGTCCATTCGCCTGTGAGCGCTTAACCTTGGCCAGGGCGAGGTCGAGCTCGAGGTGCATCTTTTCCTGCATCCAAAAAAGGGCCTAGCAGGCCCCGCGCTATGGCGGACCACATCTGCCACCTGGTCAACGTCCAGCTGGGGGGGCTCAAGCTGCAACTTGACGGCGGCCTGACACAGCTCCCTCCATTTAAGTCCAAGCTATGGAGGCTCGGAACACGCAGCGACGATCCTGGCCAGACGTGGGAACTTGGAGAGCTCAGCGGTTAGGTTGCGACTGCCCTCCCGGAGGAACAGTCACGGTGTTTAGGAGCTGGGGGTCAACCTCCTCCGCCGCCGGCCGCTCAACACGGCTTCCTAAGGGTAGCCACTGCGGTGTAGGCTGTAACGGGAACCGCCCCGGGGCGTAACAGGAACCGTGAAACGGAACCGGGCCACAGGTAACAGGAACCGGGGCCGGGTGAAACGGGAACCGCTGCCAGAGGTAAGGGGAGCCGCCGGGCAAGCAACCGGAACAGGGTCGGATGTAACGAGAACCGACGAGCAGGGGCGCCCGAGCTACGGGAATGAACATGAGCTGACCGACGCGTGAGCAACCTGCGTGCTGGCGCGGTACGGACGACCGGCTGGCCGGCACTGAATTTCTCGGAAAGCGGTCCCGAGCAACCAATAAACAGCCATACTGCCCCTACCTCATGATACCTTACCCCCAGAATTCCCTAAACTCGAATCACCAAACAGACAATCTGCAGCTCGTGGTGCTAGAGTCTAGAGTTTAGTTTCAGGTTTGGGGTTTCGGGTTTTTGGTTTAACTCATCGGAAGCACTTCTCAAAACAAGTTCCTCTTTAAGCTGAAGAGAGACCCCCCGAAAAGTTTCAGTATCCAGGAAAAGTTTCTGTTACAGGGCGACCCTGGTTCCTGTTGCGGGGCCTGCTGGATCCTGTGATGAGGGTCCCCCTGAAGTTCCTGTTACGACCTGGTGGTTCCTGTTACGCCTTTTCCTCGCAGCCACTGCTGTCTGTGTCCCGGCAGCCTCCGGCCAACCAGCGTCTCGGCACCGACCTCTTTCATCCAACGCCAGCGGTCTGTTGCAATGCCCTTAGGTGTCGTGGCCATGGCCAACTTCCCCACTATGTGGAGCTCACCGCTCCGACAGAAAAAGGAGTAGCTGGCCTCCGGCTCCTGGCAGCCTGGCATTGTAGCTTGAGCCAGCGGCCAGCAATGTGCAACAACAATAACATGCTGCCAAGCCCACCGAATCTGGTCATGTAATCGTGTGGCTCCGGCCCAATGCGGCCGCCCCGCCAGTTTCATCAGAAGAGTGACTCACGGCCATGTCTTAACCACTCCCCTCAAAGCTGAGAGAGCAATCCTTTCATTGCCCATTCGAACCGGAATTTGGACTGCCACTTCGGGGGTCCTCGGAGTGGACCAATTGTACTCAGCAGACTCGCTAAGATCAAGCAAAGGGTCGGTGGCCCATCCACGGGCCGACGACATGCAACCTGTCGCGCAAATCTATGTGGTACCGCGTGACACTGACCAATCAGCCACCTTTGATGTGGCAAAAGGTGTACCCCGCAAGCCACTCATTCGACTTGCCCCAATTCTCCCCCGCTTGCTCGCGAGATGGGCTACTTGGGCCCGGTGCGAGTAGAGATTGGGGACGCAGTGGGGCAAGGGGAGTGCAGGGGCAGCAACGGCAGCAACTGCCCCCTGCCGTAGCAATTGAAACTTAGCAAAACATTCCGGGGGCCGGCCTCGACATGAGCCATCTGTCAACAACTGACTTATTGTTTGTTAACCTACCGGTTTATCTGAGTGCTTTATGGCAAGGTGACGTGCTTCGGGCGTCGATTGTACACAATCCCCTCACATCTGTTGTCAGCATCTTCTCTGTTGCTCAGGCGCACAGGAAAGGCTTGACAAAACACAAAGCAGCATGTTGAAACACCAGATGTAGCAATGCGGCGCCACATCTCCGCAACTGAACAGTCCAAGTTGCATAGTGTAAATTGCCCGGTAAGCTGTACCATAATGAAGCCAAATCCATTCCCGGATTTCGTAGTCCTTACCCTCATCCAATATGAAATCTTGCAACCTGACAAGGGCTGAATACTCTTCTGACTTTGCTGGAACAGCACGCGAATTCTGAAGGATGCTGAGACTTAAGCAAGTTCCCCATGAAAAGAGCGCCCATCATCATGAATATCCCGAGCAGTGCCATTGACCAGCACAAGGATGGCAGGAACGAGCTGCAAGCCTTTCTGGAATCAACAAAGTCAAACTGGGGCGGCTAGCAGCAGCTGCGGCACTTCCTACACACCCTTGAGCCTGGACGAGCAGTCGCAGACCTTCGTAGGCAATCAAAGTTTCACTGAACACCGTGTCGCTGTGCGTGATACATTAGTCCATGCCTCTACGTGCTCAACCTGGGACTACTTTTGAGATAAAACCCTCCCAACCTCGGAATAGTCGCAGAGCACGTACAATGCGCACAGCCCGCACCTCGACTCACAAATTTGCTGCAACTACGGTCAAGAAGGCCGGAGCAGCGCTAATGCCAACTTAGCCCCAGACCAATTTTATCGTTCGAAGAAGACGCAACGTGGCAGTGTTGTTCAACGAAGTTTGGATCAAAGGTGTCAAAATGTACAAGTCAACACACGCAATCAAAACCAACAGACTGTCAAACACATTCATGAGCTCGCGGAAGTATCGTAATCTCTCAGAATATATACGCCAGACCAGCTCCAAGATGAAGATCAAAACAAAGAAGTGCTCCAATACCTTACTTCATGGATTGGAAATCCGGGCAAAACCAGAACATGTCCAGGAGACTGGTGCCGAGCAGCTATGATCACCGGAGTCGCAGAAGACCAAAGGCTATGATCAACGAGGCCAATCGTCATGCCCACTTTGTTACCCTGACTTTCCAGGTCTACCACCATGACCAATGCATTCCTCAGCGACACACAAGCCTGGATGATCGCAACAAGAGAAACCAAACCTTAGATTTTCCTACAGCCATGACACAGAAGCACCGCCACACCTACGAGTGTATCGAAGCCATTTCTGCGCTCCTCGTGCGACCCGAAGGATCAATCAAAATGTAGAACCACTGCAACGTCTGCTAACCCGCATGGTCATGACCCAAGCACGCCTGCGAAAGTTTCAGATCTTTCGCAGCAGCAGATGACTCCCCTTGCTCGGTGACCGTGTTCCTGTGCGCATGCTGCGGTGCGGCAGAGATGCGAATGTGATTGCCCGTGCAACCCTCCTGATGCGCGAAGTGCTGCGACTTCCCATGTTCCTCACAAACGCTACAAAAAGCTCGCAGGTCAGGCAGCATGCCCTGGCAAGTACTAGCCGTCTTGGCCCACTCCTTGACAGCGACTGGTTGCTGGCTTCAGACCTGTATGTCGCCTTCAGCGCGCAAAGTCAGGAATTGCAGAAACATGAAGTCAGCCAGCACCAGTCCTTCGCGGCGGATGTTTCAGCATCTTTGGGCTCTACGCCGGCAGCAAGAGTGAAGGTCTTTGGGGAAGAGGATGGCGAAGTGACTGGATACGGATCGCTGTGGGGGTCATCAGGCTGGAACGAGGCGCGCGGCTGAAACGTCGAGAAAGCATCGCCAGGAGCCGTTCCGGGATCCTCCGGAGCCTGCGGAGCCTCAGGTTTTTTCCAAAAAGTTCAAAAAATCCTCACAGGGCGTCCTGCTCCTTTGCCTCTGCATACCTCCCGGCCCATGGCGTGTGCTGGTCGTTACACACACGTCTAAACGAAGTGTCGGCGGCCGCTCACAAGAGAAGAAGACAAACAAGAAGAATAAATCCACCGTCATACTTCATGCAAGCTTCAGGAGTCAGATGCTCATGCTGACGGCTCTGCACAGGCATTGCCAAGAAGAACTCCTAATCATAATCAGGCCTGGTAACCGAAGCCAACATCATCTCAGTCATGGCCACTTCTGCCTACAACACGCACAAATGGTTTGGACAGCTATGTGCCAAGAATCGGCAAGGTCCCCACAACTTCTGCAAAGACTTCTCGTGCAATTATTGCATATGCAGTAAAAAATCAAACATTCTGCTAGGAAAACAGGCTGCTAGGAAAACAGGCCTGGTTCAACAAACAAACGCATCTCTACCTATTTCAGACTGCCTTCCAATACAGGTACAGTGATGGCAGTAAACGTGTTTTACATGCGCCGTGCAAAATGCCGTGGCATCCCTGCCGCGCACCTTGGAATCTCCAGCATCAGACCCATTCAGTTGATAGGAGTCGCGACTGGCATTCTGGTACTCTCCACCGATTTTAGATCCATTGAATCCACTGTTCCTTCCCTCCTTGTCATTCGTCAAAGCTCCGTTCAACCTAAGCTGGTCCAGTCTGACGGCTGTAAGGCCATCAGCTTCCCTCAAAAACCCAAATGCCTAAAAGCATGTCCGTATGCAGACATGCAACTTGACGGAAGCTAGCAAACCAGTGCGGTGGCTCTCCACTGCTTCTTGCAGCTGCTTTTGCTGCTGCGCTGACAGTGAGAGCCTGGGCCATCTACAAAAAGGAAAACCCTTTCACCACCCAGACTTCACCCCTCCGTCCACTTCATCGAGCTGCAGTTCGGACTGCAAAGCAGCCAATGTCTCACCCAACCGGTCCGGATCCACATGATATTGTCCTCATGCAATGGACTCAGCAGCAGGAATTAGAGCTGCAAAGCTTCTTTGTGCGCCTGCGGGCAAGCCATCTGCACTGAAAGCCATGCTTCCGAGCCGAAAGCTTAGAAAAGCCACAGCTAGCTTCCAAAATTTTGTTTGGTTGGTATGTCGTTGGTGCCCCTTTTTGCTATGAAGCTTGGCTAGTTCATCATAAACCATAGCTCTGAGCCCCAACGAGCAACGAAACTTCACATCAGCAAGCATCAGCCACAACCGGTTGAACCTGCCCAAGTCAGCCTGAAGCCGAGTCACAAAGTATGAGATTGTCACTATGGCTTGCGCGATGCCTAAAAATCCTCTACGAGCAGCAGCAGTTGTAACAATTGGCGTCGGAAACAACAAATGCCCATCCATGTTGGAGTGTGTGGTTGCCTCACCACTGTCACCAGCGTCACCACTGGAACATTGCGCCACGCCTTGCCTGATCCAAGCAACACAAAAAGAGACACGGGACTCAACCGCAGATGGCTGAGAGGTGTTGCTGTACCTAGTTTGCAACTCTGCCTCAACTCCAAGATGCGTTCATACGCTGCCCTTGCTGCCTGCCGAGTGATTGGCAGATCGCCCATGCCGGCCAGACCCGAGAGCGCTCATTACATAATCCGTCAAGGCCACAACCTCTAGGCGTTCAGGCGAGAGGATCCGGCATTGCCCCGCCTCAACCCTTTTTCTGCAGCTGACAACCCACTTCTTCTCTTGGGCTGCCAGGCTTCCCATCTGCTCTGGAGCTTTGCCCTGGGAGATTTGTGGGACCCCGGTGCCATCCAAGACCTTCCCCGGGGTCTGAAGACCTTGAAGGGACATCGCTTCTTGTGGTTGCAGATATCGATTATCCTGGCGCAACTTCCTGAGAGGTCTCTCCTCAGAACTTGCGCTCCTTCCTAGAGCTTGCTGGAGCTTGTTCTGGCTACGGCCAGCTGTACACAACGCCAGTCGCTCCCGAATTTGGCGGAGAGGTGCGCAGGTGCTGTGTATGTGCATGGCCATGACATGTCGTAAGTGCCTTAGATGGGCAATATTGTACAAAAAAAGAAAGGCTAGTGTGTCATTGCGGCGAGCGCTAAATACATGATGCGCAGTCAGGACTCAAGCCGTATCATGTTCTGTTCCGTGTGGTTCCTCTAGCGCACAAAGCAGCAAACACGGCGCACAGGCAAATCCGTCCTTGAACTGTTCGGCGTTGCCTCCCTTGTCCGGATGCAGGCGCATGGCTGCGGCCTCTTCTTCCAAGCGTGTCTTGTGCTTGCACGCTTGGTTAAGATGGTCACAGATACCACGCCTTGTACGCCTTGGTGAGGTCCCCGTCCGATATGTCAGGTGCAATCCCAAGAACTGCGTAAGCCTCGTGATTCTGCAGGTGCTCCAGAGCGGCCTGGACACCATATCAAACATGAATTCTCGTGACTGGGCACGGACGTGCGGTTTTTCAGGCGCTAGCACGAAAAAACAGCCACAGGCTACAGAGAACCGGAGGCGTTGAGTTGCCAGCTTATCTGTTGTCATTCGTTGTCGATTTTGTTTCCAACTGCCCTCCCTGAGACTGTGGCAAGCCTTTGTGCTGTTGCACTCTTAGCACCGTGTGTTCAGCTGCTAAGGATAATGCCACTGCACAGTCTCCTCAAACCTAGCCTAGCAACAAGACGAGATCTGATCTGAGGTTCTCCTGACTACAGAGCAGCCGTTTACGCTCCTGCCCCACCTACTGCCGCGCCCGTGTTCCAACTGCACCCCACCTGTGTTCATCCGAGCTGGCCACCAGGACGGGTTGTTTCAGGCTTGTTTTACAGCGCGGTTGCCTTAATTTTAAGAAGTCAAAGTTCTCCTCGCACTCCGCGCAGTGCTCCACCGCAGAGTATCCCGACAGCGCCGCAGTGCCCAACCGCGCGCCGAACCGCAAAGTAATTATCATTGCAACAACTTCAGAGTATTCCTGCTGTGCCCAACCCGAAGTACCCTAGAGTAGAGGTTCCCTGCAGTGCACCAGTCTCTCCCTACAGCGTCCAGCTTGAGTATCACTAAAATCCTCAACCCCAGAGCGCAGTTATTTGCTCCAGGCATCCCCACCCTGTTGTCCAGCACTTGGGGTTGTTGACCGATTCTGGTCAATCTTGCTCAACCAAAACCCCCGGGACATTAAGAAATGTTTTTGTATGGAACCTACATAGGGTCTCTTACAAAGGCTATAAGGCCTACATAGGGTCCATGTAGAGGGTATGTAAGGGTCCCTTTAAAGGTGCTATAATGCCTACACAGGGCCCGTTCAAAGGGGTCATAAAGGCTGCGTAGGGTCCTTTTCAGGGGGCGATAAGATCTGTACAGGGTCCCTTTAAGAGGCTGGAAGGGCTATATAGGGTTCTTTAGACATGCTATGAGGCCTACATGGGTTCCCTTTTAAAGATTGATGAGGGGTCCCTTACAGAGGTTATGAGGCTTACAGAGCATCCCTCTCGAGGGGATATAAAAGTGATACAGGGTCCTTTACAGCTGCAGGGATACTCTGGGGTTGTGCACTGCAGGGTTGGGCACTGCAAGATTACTCTGCGGTTAAGATGCCCTGCGGTGAGGCGCTGCGCTGCGGATGAGGGGGGGGGGGGCTGCTGCGGTTTTGCAGGTAATTTTCCTGTAGGGAGTTCCCTCCTGACGGTACTGTTGCTGAGGAGTGGGCTCATATACTGATACTGGTACCCCCAAAGGGCCGACTGTGCATCTTGCTTCGGCATTTTAGAGCCTAAGAAGTCGAGGATCTAGGTACATTTTTTACGTTGCATCCTTGCAATCCTCCAATATCTTGCATCTGCGCCGTCTTCGCCACAGGAATCGGCAAAACAAGTGCCGCATGTGGTACTTCCTGCAATCATCGGTAGATACAATAATGTGCCAAGCCCGGAACACTCGTTTTGTTCACAAAACTAGCCCAAGGCTTCACACGCAGAGCTAGACTAGGCTGGCACTAGACCAGCAATCTCGCACAACAAAAAACTCCTGTGAAGACTGGTTTGGACGGAACGATACCACAAACATCAAAAACACTTTCTGGACCCACGATTTGAACATATTGCTCACTTGGCTCGCATTCGAATCGCCTACAGCTTCAAGAGCTTTGGCTTGGGCTTGGACCTCCACCCAACAAACATACGGGCGGCACACGCAAAACAAGTGAATAAGCATCAGCAGAGCTTGCTTGAGCACAAGGGAAACGACCGCTTCAAATCATCAGAATCTGTTGGACAGGCAGCATCACACACGCAGGATGGCAGTACCTCACAGCTCTCAGATTTGTCGACTGCACAAAGATAATGTAGTGATACCGGCAAGAAGGTAGATTTTGTCAAGCAGTTTGGAAATGGTTTGGAAAGGATACAGAATGGCCATGGCTATTCTGATTCGGATCAGATCGTATCTGTATTAGAATGGCCATGGCTATTCTGATTCGGATCAGATCGTATCTGTATTATGTCTAAGTCACAGTGTCACAAGTCCATTCGCTGCAAGCCGAACGCAAAAACAAGAGGCATGCATGCTTTTGGGGTGGGGTATTTAACTGACTGGAACCAGTTCCCACATGGCGCCGCAAACTGACCTACACACAGCCTGCCAAATGAGTGTAAACTTGGGCTGACTGACAGCTTTGAAGATTCAACCAAGCAAAGCCAAGCTTCCCATTAGGATGTGTATCCGTGTGTATCTACGATCTGTGCAGACAGCATGAGCATTGCCTTGAAAAGATCGTGTTCAATGCCCAGAGTGCAATCCCACTCATTGCTTGCCCATTTGCCCATATGCTGCATGCCGCATGCTGAGTTCTGGCTGCAAAGCTGCAAAGCACGTGATACGAGGCAGTTGGAAAGGTGCCTTCATGGCATCCTTTTGCCAGGACAGATCCAGCAAGTAGCGACTGATCTGTTCATTCTGCGCCTGTGCGACTCTAGCTCTCAAAGTCAAAGTGCAATTCAAGCTGCTGCCAGATCCAAGGTCGGCACTTCAAGTTCACTTGGCGATAGCAGGGTTGAAGCTTCAACCTCAATGCTGCAAGACTTCCAAGCAGACCTGGAATGCCAAGAGAAGCCAGGAGATACCAAGGCCCAAACAGCTTGGGAATCTGTCCGCTGAAGCTCTGCTTGCGCCAGGGCCGCGGCCTTACCAGGAATCGGGGCATCTGGTGCATTGGCGCAGATTCCAAAAATGTCAGAATTGTTTCGCTACGTGGGTCCCACTTGTACCAGGACGCTTTGGCGGCCACTGCTCCCGCACTCTTGCTGCCGTCGTGGGCAGGAAGGTCGGCCGTACCTTTTGACATTATGATGGCTGCTAACTGACCTGCTACTTTATGCCACGAAGGGTCCCGACTGGTCAGGTATCTGCGGCTCTGGACCAAATGTGAAGCCTGCCGCAAGACTTCAAGGTCGCAGTGTACCTGCCGAACACGTCGCAATTGCCACGACTTGAGCCAGCAGGTCAGGCACCTTGCCTGCAAGAATCCCGACAAGCCGCCAAGCTTTCGCCTAGGTCAGCATTTTAGACCCCTGAACGAAGGATTCAGGAGGCGACGTCTGAACAAGCGAGTAGCTGCGGATGCGCCTGTCAAAGCTGCACATCATGCTGCAAAGTGAAAATCCAAACGGTTGACTGCCTGAAGACATTGGCGACGGAACTCAAAGTTCACAGCTTCCACATCGAAGCCATCTGCAGCTAGCACCTGCTTTCAGTTCATGCTTTCAGTCCAGAATGATTCCAGAATGAGCATCAATAAATCGAGTGACCGACTGCAAGCAAACTATCCTGAAATCATAAATGCCCTTTCAACTACTATACATGATCATATGACGTAACTTTTTCGATGCACCACAGCAGAGAGCAAGGTAGAAAAAGAAAAGCTCTGGCCCCGTTGGCTAGTAAAATCATAGTGCGTGAAGGTTGGGTCGAGGTTTCAGGCATTGATTACGCTCATATCATGTATATCCGTTGTAGACATGCACCATTTTTGGAAGCAGCGGGCTATGTCCCAGGCCGGCACATGCAGCAAATTGCGAATGAAACATGATGAATAGGCATCAAGCGCAAGATGGAATGAATGATTAAAGGTTCAGAACCCACTCCAAGCTTCGTCTGCATCTCTACATAGAACGTGCATTGCTTTTATGAGCCAGTGTTCCCTCAACAGCGCTGGTGAATTTGGAGGGAGACTAGCTCCACATGTCTTCTAGGGCACACCCATGACTCTGGATGTGAGAATTCAGTAGCTTTCAAACAGTCTGGGCTCATGCTTGCTTCTTGATTTCTCCTTCCATGCTTGTTCGTGTTGCAGGTTCTGCCCTGGTACTGCCTGCTACAATGACTTCGATCAAAACATCCTGAGCATGCTGCCGTGACATTGACTTGTACCAAAATGCCTTTGATACCCATGATGTCTGCTCTTGACTCCGCATATGGAGCTCGATACAAACTTTCTGTTCTGGGCAGGTTCCACCAGCCTTGGCTGCACTGGTAACAGCCTCCATGCAGGCGGCTTGCTGCTCAAGACTTCAAAGGTCTGGAAAAGTTTCTTCAAGCGCTCGCCTGACCAGGCTGCTGTGGAGGCACCCTGTGAGGCAGCATTTCCTCAGCTTGCCCACTGACTGTGTTCATTGGCCACCCGCATCCGCTTAATTGTCGCTGAAGCGCACTCATGAGCTGGCCTGCCACTGCATCCTGACACAATGAAAGCTTTCAGGCTCATCCAAATGCAATCCTTGGATGGCTCATCCAGTCTCCTCGGGCAAGGCAAGGGCTGCCAGGCCGCCGACAAGCGCACCCAAACAGCCGCCGAGGCAGCCTGCAGTGTTTGGATTTAATTGCACAGGCTTTACACACCATCACTCCCAAGTGCACGGCAAGTTTGTTTTGTTGCTGTTGTTTGGTTTTTTTTGTTGTTTGGGATTTCCGGGTGCTTGTATTTTTGCTGTTTGTGGCGTTTGTTTTTTTTGCTGTTTGGGCGGGTGGCGTTTTTTGTTGCTGTTTGGGCGTGGGATGGGAGTCCACTCACTTACCGAACTGCCTGGCTCACCTGTAAGAGGCTCAACAACCAAAAAAGACCAAACAACAAAAACAACACGGATTCCCCAAGCGCACCTCCAGCTTCGCCACGTGCATAAAGTTCCACAGTTCCTTGGCGAGGCACGTTATCGCCCACAGGCTGTGCTTGCAACCCGTTCATTCCTGTTTGAAGGAGAGTCTGACATCCTAGCTCAATCTAGCCATGTTCTGCTGGGGTTTTGCCAAGTGAAGAGGTCGCACTTGGCCTTCTAGAGCTCACAGTCAACGTACTGAAGTCCGCTCGAGGGTTCGGTGAGTTGCTGATACTGCTTACATGTAGTGGCTCCTGAACCTGCTGCCTGACCTGGCACCAACGGAAACTGGCTGGCGCATTGCCTGGAATCCGCCCAAAAAATCTCGCGAACGCTCGAAATTACTTAGGAAGACAGGATTTGCAAGCAAGCAACGGCTCATTTCTCGTTGAGCAGGAGCCGCACAGAAATGACCTTGCAGGAAGCACAAATGAATCTTTAGGCCCTTTGAAATCGCCATTCGAACATGCTCCCAGCACCTACACATTATCATCATATCTTTGGCATACCATACAAGCTTTTCAACGCAGACGGTGTATGTCTCTGCTTCGGCTACTTCGGGCTCCTTGCATGGCTGGGGCCTCGCAAGTGAGACTCCATCCGAGGGATGCCACTCTGTCAGTGAAACAAGATGGCCCGCCACAGGCAGAATCAGAAGGCAGTCTGCGAGCCCGCAGGAAGGCTACATCGCTACATCCATTTCAGCACATAGCGGAAGCTAATGTAGATTGCAATGACAATTGCGACACCCAGACCTCAGCACTCTGGCACACGCCCAACCTTGCGTTTGTGGGCTGCAGCTGCAACCTGCTCGTAAGATAGAAGTCAAGATGCCCCAGAACAGGCAATAACCGCGCTGCTTTTCAAGGCGGCCAAGGCCTGGCACAGGAAGGCATGGCAGTGCTACTAACTGGCAGGATGCCCAACGGGGCCTGGCACAACGGGCTTCCCGTTGTCGTCAATGAAATTCATGCCGTACATGGATGCCAACAGCTGCCTGGAAACTGAAGTGCCCAAATCCACTCAAACTGGGCACAACGCTGCATGTGCAAACGATTCAGGAAGTCAAATTGTTCAGCATAGTTGCAGTGGGGTTGTCATCGTTGTCACCAGTGCCAGAACGTAGACCACCTAGCTGTTTTGGACACACACACACACGCTGTCGTGACATACATTGTCTGTGTACTTGTTACATGTTCGCACTCCCCATGGCAACACGAAGCCCAAATACAGAAAAACAAATGGGAATTACCCACCACCAAGGTTTTGCACGGAGGGGGCACACACGGCTAAGCTTGACATTTTTTTGTCCATGCATCCAACATTCGCCCAAGCAGGAGCAGCTTGCACACACATTTGGATTCGAGCGTAATGAACTTTCCTGAAATTTCTCGATACCATAGGATTGCAACAGGGTTTATAAAACCTGCATCGTTGTGGAACATCCTTTCTTCTCGTTGTGCGCTTGGCTGACATAATCCTTTAGTTGTGATCCAGGACTGCTGCCTTGCTCGCCTGGTTTTGTGGACGGCTTGCTTCGTGCTAGGCTGTCCTGGTCCCTCTACTTTTTGGGCTTCGGCGTGGTAGTTCATCTTCGGTCCCCATCTGTCACGCATATGCATTCGGCACCTTTACAGGCCTTAGATGGCTCATTGTAACCCCCATGCATTCGGTCGACTTGTGCATCCCAAAACAAATACTCGCACAGAAGCCCAAGAAAACCCAAAAACGCACCGTTGCAGCGCCATAGAGATTTCAGACAACAGACAGTGGACTAGGAAGTTGCGTAGGCAAATTGAAACTGTTGCGGCTGAAAATCTGTTGCCTGTTCATGCTAGTGCTGATGCAATTATGCCTCAGGTCCTAGGCCTTCATGTTGCGCTCTCTTGAAACTCTATACCCCGTCCCCCCCCTTAACAATAGCGGGGTCCGGGAAAATAGAAATTAGACGTCCTCAATAGGGCTCCCACGGTACTGAGGGCCCCGAAAGACGTTGGCGATTACTTTCAAACGGATGATTTGGATTCTGTCCCGTATTTTAGGGCCCCAAAATCAAAACACATTATTCAAGGTCTTCACAACAATGGCCTGAAGTTGAATAAGCGGCTGCCAAAACACATTGTTCAATGTCTCTTCAGTAAAGTCAGTGCAACATTAGGAAATGCGTCAAGACTTCACTATGTCGAGATGCGCCCTGTTGTTCGCGGTCCCGAAAACTCCGGACTTGGTCTCGCAAAGAGTCGCACACCTCCCGTGTAGTGTTCAGAGACGGATGCTCAAGTTGGGGAAGCCTGCTGAAACATGCTACATGATGCCACGTGGAGATGTTATTCCAAGACACCCCAATGCTTCGACTGATCTCTTCAATGTATGTTTCCAAATGGTCCTCGACGTCCTCCAAGTACTGGGTGACCTGCTGCACACCAGAAGTACATATATTACAGGCAGTGTGTAGAGCCATCTCATGCTGTCGCAGGCACGTCCCCAACAATCGTCTTGTCATGGATCAGGTGCCGGACTACCTGAAAAACAAGTGTAAGCACTGGCTTTGGAGTTTGGATGCTCACACTGTCACACCAATACTACCTCTGTCCTACTTATAATTCTAACTAATGGCTCCTTGATGGACTCCTGCCCATCCCCCCACTTGTCCCTGGATCTAATGTTCCGAAATTATGAATGCAAACGTCCATCAAGATACACGGCTGATGGGACGGACTTTGCGCTGCACCCACTCCAGCTCAACGCGTGTCCACAGAAGCATCTTCTCCTTGTAAAATCTTTTGAGATAACTGGGTAAGAGTGTTTCTTTTTTGTTGTCTGGTCTTTTGCGTTGTTTTTTTTTGCTGCTTGGGCGGGTGCATGT